>JAAGNO010003990.1:55697-85156 GCA_033439905.1 Ceryle rudis | reverse complement strand
GTTTGTCATGGATTCGGGGAAGGTGCAGGTGAAACTTGTGAAGTTTGGCCTTTGTGTTTGGAGGGTTTGCTCTTTTTGGGGAAACCCAAGTGGAATCAAAGAAAACACTTGGGCACAGACACCATCTGTATGGGAAGTCTTAAAAAAAAAGAGCAAGATCCTGCAGAAAATGTGTCACACCTTCTCCGGTGTCATCAGTGGTTCGGTGCTGGGATAGCCACACCATGATGTGCAAGTTAGGATTTGGATGGACATCTAATCCACCATTTAAAAACAGGAACAACAACAACAAAGATAAATTCTGACAACTTTTACCACAAAATTTTCCATGGCTGTCCTCCCCAGCAGCACCAGTGTTCATGCTATACTGCTAAAGAAAGCAGTTTCTTCTCAGATTATTAGGTCTACTATTAAAATTCTCCCTGTAGTTCCAATTGACTACAGGAATCTTCTTCCATTCTTATTCAAAATTCAGTTTAGTGTGATTATGTGGCCATGCATCAAATATGGCAGTATAATATGTCCTTTCATCTACTTGCCATAATACATCCCTTTTAGTGCCACATAAATCCCTGAAAATATTGCTGTCTTCTGCTCTTGAGATTCTTCATGTGCCTCTTTGCCTTACTGCCTTCCTCTTCTATTGTTTCTCCAAGCTGAATTAATTCACTTCTTTCTCCCCAACGTCGCTGCTCTGCTCTTGCTGCTGCTCCTGAGCAGACACCAGTGAAACAACAGCCCTTCCAGAGTACGAGAGGAGCCAAGAGCAGCCCAGCTGCTGGCACAGCACCCTTCCCAGCAGCGCCAGCATCTTGGCTCTTTGCTCGCTGGAGGAGGCGGCTGCTCCAAATCGCTCCATCTCCTCTATCATAGGCAGTGGGGAGCAGCTCCTGGCCAGCAATGCCTGCTGTTGGAGCAGCAGCAGAGCAGAGGAAGCTGTGGTTGAAAAATTACAGGAGTCAGCATGGTGCTCCTAATCCTCCCAGACCAAAGCAGCACCCCAGAAATGACAGCAGGTTTTCTCCTTTGCTGCAACAGTGAGCACATGTGCTGCACCAGTACGGCCGAGGCTCTGCAGCTCTGCCCTGGGCTGCTAAAGAGATGTTGCATTATTTCCAGTGACAGTTTAACCCATGCATACGAGTTACATATATTTATTTATGTATTTGTTCTACATAGGTAACTACAAGTGGACACCAAATACCATGAAGCTCTCTCCAGCCACAGAAATCTTTGCACCAACACTGGCATCTCCTTCTTCCTTATTGATGCTCCTTTCTGTAAGTCTTTCTCCAGGATAAATCATGTCTTCATCATGTTGGCTCCATTCCTTGTGCCAGACAGGAGATGGAGGACACCAGCCTGGCGTGCCCCATGATAGTAACATGGTCCCACACACCTGCCCTGCTCCCCTCCTGTGCTTTACAGAGCACACACTGGCTCTGACTTGTTTAATTAATTAGTAACCTAATCATGCCACTTCAGCATACCCCTCTGGTAGGCACAGTTGACTTATTTGTGGCAAGCCCTTATACAACTTCTGTACAAAGTTGTTATTATATTAAGCCAGCAAACTTTCAACCTACTCAATATTCAGTAAATTTAAGAAAATGAATTGAAGCTACTTGCCTATTTTTATATGTACTCCTGAAGACATTTTCCATTTTTTTTTTTTTTTTTTATGGTTTAATTAAAGCCTCATGGCAATGGAATGCTTCTTTCTACCTACTATGCCAGTGGTTAAAAATTACAGGGCTTCAAGTACCCTGCATGTCTTTAATTGCTCTGCTGAAGATAAAAGAGCAGCGATATTTTTATCACAACCATTACAGCAGGCAAAATTAAAAATGCCCCTTACCCACGTGAGCAGAACAAGCCGTGATCAGGGCCTTCTCCCCCTCCTCACCCAACCTCACTGAAGTCCGGACCTGAACTTGTGCCCTTCCATTTCATAGCCTGTTGTGGGGAATATTTCATTCCGCTGCACGTCCTGATGAGCAGGGGAGCTTCCCCGCCCCACTTCTTAACTATATATATTAAAAAAAAAAAGAAAAAAAAAAGGGTAGAAATCACTAAATTAAGAAAGTACTGTGAGAGTACATTCAGAGCAGGACAATGCAGAGGAAGGTTACAAGTATATTAGGATAAGGGCACCACAATTATATGAAGAAGTCTGGAAAGAAAAGATTACATTGTTCTGACAACAACATTTTTCAAACATTTAGACCTTTAATATCATTAATTTAAAGTACAAGATTAAATATTTTATGCAAATATTAGACAACAGCAAAGAGCTCCGCATATTAGGATTTAAAACAAATTGAAAGCATGCAAGACATATTCATTTCTTAAGCAGTTTAGTTAAAAAATCGGTATTGTCTCTATTAGGATTAACTGACAGTAACTCTTTGTGTTCAAATGGATTTAACTTCACTGTGGTTTGTTTTCCAGATATCATTGTCCTCCAATAATCGTGGATAAAGGGAAATGTAAAAGGACAGATCAAGTAAAAATATATCTTCACATCATAAACACAGAATTATGTTTAAATTTCATTACTAAGTGGGATTTCGGCTTCATATACCGTGCCTAATCCTGCACTATAAAAGATGTATAAAACCTCCTGACAAATTCTAACAGACTTTGTAGAAGTTGCATATATTGATTAAAACATCAAGCAGTTACATACAAACCAATAATGAATTACTTCTTGTTGGAAGATAAAACTTTGTGATATTTAAAATTACAGACTTGAAAGTAAGTAAAATTACCCCTAATTATGCAGAAGGGAGCAACACCTTAGCAGTAAACAAGATAAGCACCTCAAACAGCACTAATAATTTTAATTAACATTTTCTAGTTTCCTTTCACCTCCTTTCAAGGTCATCTGCTACCTTTTCCTGGTACAACATTACAGCACAGTGTTAAAAACTTACATTCCATTACTAATCACTTTGATAAGCAAAAAAAAAAAAAAAAAAGAGTTAAATTACTTTCCAGGGCAGATTTATTAAAAAAAAAAACCCACCTAAATCGCTTAATCGTGTGCAAAACCAAATCTTGTATTGTGTAAAACTATCAGGAAGGTTTTTGCAGTGAATTGCTATCAGAAGTCAGATTCCAGCAGCTGGGACTCGGTCAGTCATCTGGGACCTGATTCTGAACACCCGAGGTAAAATTATTCCAGGAACGCTGTAGAAACCCGTTCATATTTCAGGTGTAAATTTAAAAATTTGGATTCTGGCCAAACTGTTGGATATTCAGATTGCAATCAAAGTTCAAAAGACTCCTGAAGTGCGAACACTGAAATTGAAAATTTGGCAAAACGCGATAATCTCCACAGTATTTCTGTTGTTTTTTCTTGAGCACCTATTAATACATGTACGTTCAGGATTTATGATTTTGCTAAACTCCTTCTTTTCTTTTCTGAAAAGTCCAAAAGTTGGTAGGAAAAGGGCTTTGTTTTATCAGTGGGTTTGTTCCATGCCACAAATTTAATGTACGAGGTCACTTGGAATATAATGTGTAGTGAAAGAATCTCATTAGGCTAAAATGAATGTAAAATGTGTCAATTTGATCCAAATGAGAACTGTAGTAAAACCATGTTTGATGTTCATGTGCAATAAATCTTTAACATTTGTCTGTAAAGTATTAGAGAACCCACAGGGAAATCTCTATTTGTGATAGCTGCACATTTTCAGTGATTTTTCCTATAATCCTTTGTTGACATTTAGCATAAGGTAGCAGGGAAGAAGGTCCTAAAATGCGAATTATTACTTATTATTCTAAGGTAAACAAGATGGACACCTTGCACATAGGTTTTTGATGAAGACAGGAATTATGAAGACATCCCTCCATCAGCAGCTCATCTTTCAGTCTCTCCTAGGTGAAAAAGGATGACATCAAAGGTGCCCTACCTTGCCGTTACTCAATTCAGCATTAAAACGTCTGACGGCCCCATCTTACCGGTTGGGTTTTATTTTGATCTATTCATATTGTTAATTACTGTTGTATTTCAATTTTCTCTCTAGTATTTTTGTTCATTCATAATAGCTTTATGGTTCAGTGGACCGAAATGACTAAAATGAAAGATTTCCAAGATTTCTTCTGGGAGTAATTTACCAAAGACCACAATTTTTTAATTGCTCCTGATGTTTAGTTCTGGATATCTGGAAGAGGAGAAATCAGCCCAACTCTTTTAGTTGCCACACCAACCGTGTCAGATCTGTAGCCTTGCAGCCCAGCATCCCTATTTTTGAGGACTGTGCTGTAGCAATGGCGTGGTGTTTATATTTCTGCAGCTCACACTTGCTTTCGCAAGAGAATTACAAGCTATTTAGGTCCTTTGAGGAGGCTCAGGGAATAATGGGTGAAATGTCAGAAACAATTAAGAAAAAAATGGAGGCATTTCATTTAAGCGGTAAAAGAAATACATAACTTCTGCTGAATGACTGGGCTTGAAGTGCCACAAGATTGCTCCAATATGAGTTCTGGCTCCCGATTATCACAAAGTTTTATTAAAAGAAAAACAACCTTACAACACTTGCATGCCAAAGGTTGCAACACAGGCTTTGGCAGGAAACACAAAATGCTCCAGCATGGGAAAAGTCTTCGAGCAAACTTGCATCTGTGCTGATTTACGTTTTTTATGCCAAAGCAACAGCAGCTTTCTGAAGCCAAGGCATGACTTTATGGCTGTAGCAACAATACTCGCTGGGAAGCTGCACAGCATCATCCCAGCAGTGCCCTGACAAACCCTCTTCCATCTCCCATCTCCCTCTTACCCACACCAGCCAGGTTTTTTTATAGCATTCGTCCATCTCATTACTGCCGTGCAGGCCCTTTATCAATAAATGTGGTGTTCTTGGTTGAGTTTTCTTTGGCTTGCAGTCTGCTTTACAAAACCACTGCATACTTGACAGTTTGCCCTAGTTAAAAATTCTTTGGTCAGAGAAAGCCCGGAGAATGAAACAGTATCTGGTGTTGTAAAATCTTGACCAGATTCTGAAATATTGCCTAAGCCCCTGTCAACTCGAAGGTGATTTCTCCAGGTCATGGTTTAGAGGGGAATTGATGGCACACTCTGCTGACTGCTCACTCTGCACTATATCTTTTTCAGGAGTACATGTAGTCACCTTTAGCATTCACCACGTTCCAATCCCCTCTATTTTTCACAGTATATTTACTTCCATACATAGATTACAAGCTAAACATAGGAAAAAACAATCTAGGGAAAAAAAAAAAAAACAGCTTATCTAGCTACTGATTTTTCATTTCTCTATTTCTATCGGAGGGATTATCAATTATCTAATAACCCCGGGAAAAAAAAATCCACCTGAGGCTGAAGTCAAGATAATAACACCCAGTGCTGCATCCAACCATTCATCCCAGCTCTCACCACACTGTTCTGGTGGTACTGGGTCTGTTATCCAGCTTTCACAGCTGGAGAAACTGAGGCACGGGCAAAAGAAAGGTCCAGCAAGCTAAAGATAAATTTGACATAAAATACAAATTCCAGTGCAGTGCCCTTCCTGTCCAAACTCCCTCGGAGTTACCAAACTCATGGCACATCCAGCAGCTCTAAAATGACAAGCCATCCCTTAAAGGCTGTTATAATATATACAGAGAGTGTCTTCTGTTATTATTCCTAACTGAGCTTGAAAATTAAAAGGCTGTGGGTAAATATAAAGATGGGTGAATATTCTAGTTATCAGACCAGAGTAATTTAAGTGCTTCCATCAGTAAGTGCTTGATATAGTTTTAAAGTTAAAATGTTACCAAAATCAGCTTAAATTCATACTGAAAACTTTGAAAATTTTGCCAAGTAAGGGTGAGATCTTAGGAAGAGTCAGACTGGGTCATCCAGCTGTATAAATTATAAATCATTACGTTAAAATGAGTTCCATGTATTTATGGAACAAGCTCTGACTATTGCAGTTTTTCAGAGTATTTTCCTGAAGGCAAATTACAGTAGACCTGCCCACTCCTTCCTCTGGAGAAACTGAGATAGCCCCAATAAGGCCAATAACCCTTCCAGTTTGGTGGCAACTCCTATGGTCTTAATTAGAAAGAAAAAGGCCTAGTTCTGCATTTTCTTTATCAACCCCAGGGTTTTTTGTACTGCAGTACAGTACAAAAATGCTTTGCTTAAATTCTCAGAGCATCACCCAGCTCTGGGCAAGCTAGGAATGCCAGGAGGACAAACTGTGCAGTCCTTTGGAGTAAGTCATCACTGCAGAACTCCTTGGCATGTGCTGCTTCCTTGATGGTTTGGTTGGTTTGGGTTGGGTTGATTTGGTTTGGCTGTTCAGGCTGGATTAAGACACTCATGATGCTTGAACTCCTGGACTAAGAGGATTTTTGTCATTTCTTTGGTCATTCATTCAGTAAATCCACTGCATTGGTGTGGTCACAGGAGGACAAGCAGCCCAGACTGACCCACATAGCACCCCCTGACACCATCTCCTGGTGGGGCCACCTGTGAGAAATGAAACCTGCATCCCCTGCAGGAACTCCCCCATTTTGGAGTGATGCTTCTGTCAGGACAAAACACTCCTGGGGACTGAGATGTGCCTTGGTTGGCTTTGGCTTTCTGGATACTGGCACCAGTGGATCCAGCACATTGCTTTTAATATTCTTAATACTACTTTTTCCTTAGCCCCACTTTATTCCCCTGATTTTAAAACTCCTGACAGCCTTTCATCAAATGAACTCAAAGAATATCTAAAATGGGCAGTAATAATTTAGTACTGTAATTTTATGGGTTTTTTAAAGATCTTCAGTGCTACTATTATTTCATGGAATGATTTTTCCTCCTTTTCCTTGGTCTTTCTTCCTATGTTCTTCAGTAGAATTATAGGTGAAATGTATTTCTTGGCTGCTGCTTCATCTTTTGTTCATACAGTTAAATATTGCACTAGTTAAAGATTGCATGAGGCCCCCACATTAAAATTTTATTGTATTTTTGTATTTATTTTTGGCCCGGATCTGGGGGCCTCTCAGGTCCAGGTCTTGTGTAATTTTATTGACTTGTGGGTGGAGGAAAGAACAAAAATGAGGTTTGTGGCCAAAATGTTATCTTTGGCCACATGCATCTACTTTGAGGGCCTGATTCTGCTCTGGTTCATAAGCATGTAAATCTTGATCAGCTTCCCTGAAAATGAAGATGTTAAAGTGATGCAAACCCGACGTAAATTAGAGCATTACCTCTGTGGTGGATGCAATGTAAGCATTTTGCTATTTATGATTTAGCTGGGACCTGTTGACTAGCCTCTCTAAAGATAAGAGCCACCTATAACTCAGTTGTGGGCATCTTTTTTTTTTTCTTTTTAATTGATGTCTGCTAGCTAAAACAAAGATTAAACCTGCTCTTTTTTTTATGCATTCTACTGGCTATGAGTAACAGAGCTGAGACTACAAAGCTCATCAACCCGAGAAGCACAGCTGAATTTTGGTGACTTCACCCTTGAGTGAAAAACACCTTAGTCCACTTCCATGTTAAAAAAAATAAATAAATAAAGTCAAATTCAAGTGCTAAAAACATGGATTTCAACCTTGAACATTTATTTTTTATGAAAGACTGTTCACGTGACCACCACTTAATGAATGGTTGCCCATCCTCTGGAGCCTTCCCTGTGTGTTCAACAGCTCACCAGCATGAGTCACAGCCACCTCATCCTGTGCTCCTTCCTGCCTGGTTCACTTCCATCACCATGGCCTCTTTCCTCCACAAAACCTGTCTCCTCCTCACTTCTTAGCACATTTCTTCATGTCAGGTCTTTGGCTTCGAAAGGACTTCTCCTGTGAGCCAAACCTTCTTATTCTTCACTTTAAAATCCTTATGAAATTTGGCTTGCCTTACAAAGCTAAGCCTCAGCTCCCTTGTTACTCTTCTAAATATAAAACATTTTTATTGCATTAAGACATGTTGAAAAATCAAAAGAAAAAGAGAAGAAAGGAAATCCCTGCACCCAACGTGAAGGAAGCGGTCGGCATTACATAGCAGCCTATTACATGTCTTCTGATTTTGTCTTGGTGTCATCTTTCTGGCTAGTGCTTTGGGCTCACTATTGGCATTTCTGCTTGAGTATGTCCCATGATGAAAAAGCCCCATCACAGTGATCGCTAAAGGAGTTGTTTCCAGGCTGAACAGGAAAATGGGTAAACCCATCCCACTATTGATCACGCTGTATCTCCTCCTAAAGAGAAAACTGTTTTCTACTGTACTCCTGTAGCACCTCTCAGTTACATTAAACGTTGGTTTTCCTATAAAACTTAAGCAACCTTTGAAATTAGTTATTTATATTTTTCATGTGAGCATTTCATTCATTATTTCAAATGTAATTTTAATCATTTCAACAAAGAAGGGTCTTAATATTCCCAATAATGGCTCTTGTCATTTTAAATATTAAAATTCGCATTAGGAATTCCCTCGAGTGCTTGTGCATTATTTGCATTATAGATTGTGTACATGTCTCGGTCTATATATATATATATATGCATTTATATACATAGAAATATTTTTAGGAAGACGTGGACAGTTTTGAATGGTCCTATCTGATTTGAAAGCACGTAGCAAATGCCAAAGTGATTAGTGATAAAAAAGGTCCTAACACTTCAAAATTAAAAGCTCCTAATTTTCAACTTTAAATAAATCCTTATTGTATAGCAGAAATAATTCCTCATAAAGTGTTTCCAACATTCAAGAGAATGCTTTTAGGACATACAGCATTAACATAATTTTTTCGACTGGGGTTCTCACAGGACATCTGATGAAGTCTCTACCCTTAATTTTAATTGCGTAGGCTGCATTCTTAATTAAAAACTGTACAAATGGATTTTATGCCATGCCAAAAGAAATCTGAGTTCATTAGTTATAAAACCTTTTAAAAATTGATGTAAATATGTGAATTCTTTAAAAGTTTGAACTCAGAGTCCTCATTTTATGTTGAGTAGCCTTTTATCTAGAGAATAATGGAGCCAATACAAACTAAGATAGTCTAAGTTTTTTCTTTCTTTCTTTCTTTCTTGCTTGCTTTCTTGCTTACTTTCTTGCTTACTTTCTTGCTTGCTTTCTTGCTTTCTTTGTTTTCTTGCTTTCTTGCTTTCCTGCTTTCCTGTTTTTCTTGCTTCCTTCTCTGTCCTTTCTTTCTTTTCTTTGTTTTCTTTCTTTTCTTTTCTTTCTTTTCTTTCTTTTTTTTCTTTTCTTTCTTTCCTCTCTCTCTCTTTTTACACTTTCTTTTTTTCCTTTTCTTTCTCCTTTGTTTGGTGAATATGGGTGGTGGGAGTCAAAGAGTGTGGGGGTTATGTCTGTATGTCATGATGCTGTACCTTGAAGAATCGAATTCATTTAAATCTAAACTGTGAAGAAAATTAGAGTGGGAAACATACTGACCCTTTTGTACTGGGTTATACAAATATAAGTTCATATATCTTTTATTAATTCTTCATATTAAAACACAATCACATCATCTCAAACCAATAAATTTAATGAAAATCTGTCAAACTATAACTTTGGAGGAAAACTCTGAACATCAGTTAAAGAAATATGTGTGTCTTATTGATTTTTATTTTAAAATCTGCGAGTTGTTAATTAAAATGCTTTTCCATAACTTGACAAGACTTCAAATAATGAAAAGGAAACTCTGAGAGGTTTGTTTAACCTGACAAATTGCTAACCTTTCATTTCACTGGCTGTTCATCTGGCTGCACGGGACCTTTTCTTTTCCATGGCTGGCAGCCGGGATGTTTCGATTCGTCTTTTCCAGTCGGTGGCACCAACCTGATGCCGTCTGTGGTTACACAAAATACCACACGTGGTCTTAAAAACCATGGGAATGAAGGGCTGCGGTTAAACTCAGCTTTTCCTGTGCTGTGATTTAATCTGTAAGATTTCACTCTTTTTCCCAGTCATTGGGCAGAAGCATCCAGACTGTGCCCCATGAGCAGCCTTATCCAGGGGCTTTCATGCCCAGGTTTCTGGCAAAGAAAGATAGAAAAAGTGAAATTGAAACAATGCCATTGCCGCTTAGCATTCAACCCCAGATCATATACTGGTGTTCTTGCAAAAATGCAAATGAAACAATAAATAAAACAACCTGTACAAGGAACCCCTTTGTTTCTTTCCATCTTCTTCAGTGGTCTGTGCTTTTGAGCATCTCTGTGCCACTGAATCCCAGCCGAGCATGGCAGCAGGGGTGTTGAAATACCACATGAAAAGCTGTGTAAGTGCTTGTGACATTTACAACACGAGCTGAGGCAGGAAGCCCCAGAAGTCTCACAGGAGAGATGTTCTCATGAGTTTCCAACCCAATTTGGCATGTTGAAGAAGTTAGATAGACTTTTGACAAGCATATGACTTCCTTTTTATTTTTTTTCTTAAGCAGCATAGTTCAGGTAACAAAGCCACCTCTACCTTGTGAGGTTTACCCGTTGACTGTGTCCTACAGATCATGAGAGCAATATTCCAATGAAACTGAATATTTTGTGTTAGAAACACACCAGATCAGTAAGAACATTAGCTATCCATCAGCTTTAACCTCCACCCAACCCTTCAGAATCAGCTACCTGGTCATCAATTCAGTGCAGGAGAAAGCTTCAGGGAACAGGGTGATTCATCAGCAAATTCAGGCAAACAGGCTTCTCCACATACACAAACTACTTTTATGAGACTGCTTTACTATTTGAAGTTTCTGAACACATACATAAAGCCTACCATGAGAAATGAGCCAGGAGGAATCACTGAATTTAATGCTTTAAGGAAGCAGGCAATTGTAAATTCGCTTTAACAAGGTCCAGCAGTGCTGCTGGTGTCGGGGTGAAATGTAGCATTAAGAACACCACCATGATCCACTTCGAAACTTTTTTTTTGTGTTTAATTTTTTTATGTTTCCTGGCAGGAAGGAAAGTTTGAGGCCAGGCAAATTTGGAGACATTGCGTTAGCACAAGCAAGCAACTGTGGACCTGCAGTGAGCACAAAGCCCTGAGAGCAGCATCCTCTAAAATCCCACTTTCTAGAAAATTAAATCAGGTCACTCATAAAGTAGAGATGGTGGAGACATACAGACTGGGATCAGGGATTTTGGATTATTTAAACTAAAATTAAGGGGGCTCTGCCACTCACCAGCTTCTCTCCCACAGCACCAGTAATGTCACACATTGGTCAGTAAGCAGTTTACTACATCCAACCTTGGCAAATGATGGAGGAGGAATACAAGATTTCCATAGTTACATCTTTTAACTTTATTTTAGATTTTGGTGATTATCCAGAATATTTGAAATTCACCACAATCTTTAAAGTTTGCTATTTGCTTAATTTTTTTTTTTTCAGTCTAAAAAAAATGAGACACAAACCATGTCCCTTTCAAAGTGCAGTAAGATGCTTCACCCAGAGGACACTTCAGCCTGCATTTATCCCATCTAGCTTTAAGACCTCTAACTTAAATTAAGTGCCATAAAAGCAGAGATGTTGTATGGTCCCAGAAGAAGAAAATCCATTTTTCTGACATTTGAAACACTGCTTTTGAAGAACGGTGAAATGATTCATCTGCAAAATGGCAGACGGATTCATAAACTCTTGATCCGTGCACCTATTTCACAGAAGCCAACCCCATTTCTCCTGCGATAACCCCTCCATGAATGAAACCACAGTATGTTTGCTAAGCAGATCTTTAGCCTGTTTATAGTAGCATACCAGTTTTTATGCCAGCTCCATGGTCTACCCAGAAGTAAAGGAAAACATTTGTTCTACAGAAAAGTTCACAGAAATGGATATAAACAGTCCTGTATAATTGATAGTTTTATGAGATTGAACTCTGTAAATTTTTTTTAATCTCATGCCTCTAGATCCAGTTTATGTGCACATTTGAACAATGACTTCATATCCTCTCCAAACAGAGATTCTGGGATTCAGTCTCGTCATTTGGCCAACACAAATCCCCAAGTGCCAAGAATTTTTACTTTTGTTTTGCTTTATGTTTGTCTTTTACTTGTTCTTTTACGGGATTCCTAGTCAAACCAGTCAGTCAGTGGAACGATTCCAGTTTGCACCAGAGAAAGATGTATAAAGCCCTAAAACATTTTGAAAAACTGAGTACTTTTGTTATCTCCTGCCTTTCATGGTGCAGATTCCAACTCTAAGTCTTAAATCTTTATCTATGTGTAAAGAAATGAGTTTGCAGAAAAGTTCAATGACTGAATTGATTGCTGTGTGGGCCATCTTCACCAGCAAACTAGGAAAAAGGTTGCTTGAATTTTCAGACACCTTTCTACTGGGTAAGTTTAAGTCAATGTCCTGCTCTGACTGAACCCCATGACTTCCACAGGGAGTACACAACAGTTATCGCATTTGCTAGCCAAACGTTTTTTCACAAGATGATTCCTGCTGTTTATCTTGTAAACTACAACCACAAAAAGATCCATTGGAAACTTTGCAAACTAAGGATCCTTAAGTATTTTGATGACAATTTTGTGATTGAGTCCTACATGTCCCTCTGCCTGCGCAGAGTAGCACTGAAGGGAAAGATGATGGGGTTGAACAGGATCCAAGGGTAATATGGCCATATTAACACTGTGTTAAATCTGAAACAATTAGGGTGGGGGATATGAACGATAGAACACATCTGGGAGGTAAAAATAGCTTGGAAAGCTCAATTGAACACACTGGTCATTTATCCTGGTGTCTTTAACAAAGTTCAAAACCTTCATTTATCCTTACCAAAACCATTCCAGGCCAAACAGGGACCAACAGCCTCCCCATTTTTCTCCTTAAGGCACTGGGTCGTGTTTTGATATGCCACTGCACAGCTGTGCTTCTCCTATTAATTTTATTTTCCCCATATTTATAGCTGAAAGAAAGACAGAGGAACCAAACCAGATGGTATGGTGATACCAGCAGCTGAACAGGTTGAGCCAAGGCTTTTTCTCAGATGGATTCATGGTACAGGGGATTGGAGAAAATGGGGATTGGCAGGTCAGGAAGGACCACGTGCTAACACAGTCGCTGGCAGAGACGATGGAGTTGCTGGTGACTGTGGGGTTGCCTTTTGGACACCTACTGCATCCCAGCAGCCCTTTTCACACCGACCGCTGCAGAACCATTAGGTGGTAACAGCTTCTGGTGAACATGACTAATCCCAGGACTATTTGAACCAATAACCCTGAGGTGAACAACTTCGCAGCCTCTTAACATTTTCTCAGACTGCCTGGTTTGATATTTTTGTTCCCAGACCCCCAACCCCCTCCTGGCTATAAATAGATCTCTGTTTTTAAGATTTTGCTTATTTTGCATAACATATCTTGTCTGGAATACAATTTATATTTTATCACGAGGAGCAACCATCATATTAAACTCGTGGGCATTTTTCCTTAGGTAATTAATGTACATGCGAATTTTGACAAGAGATAAGGGATGGAGTTACAGGACATATCTTAATGTAATTAACTGTATTAGGTTCCAAAAATCATAAATATAGAATTTCAGTACTTATACATCTGTAAACTGCATACCTTCCTAGAAAGGACATGTTACTTTTTTTTTTTTTTTTTTTTTTTTCCGCTGTTATTATTTTAACCAAAACTTGACAATAAAAGTAAAATTATTTTCCAAGGTAGGTTGAAATTCCAGTTTTGGCCATGAGCGTTTATAATTATTAATTGACTAATGAAGCCACAAGTTGCTTCCTTTAAAAACAACCCTGTGGCCATGTAGAAAAACCTTGATAAGCAGCAGAGAGAGGAGCTATCTCAGAATATCTCAGAAGCAAAATTTCCATTCTCTTATTTAGCCACTTTATTTCATGGTTCGAATTGGCACAAGAGCCAGGGCTGCTCAAGAGAGTTAGGAGAGCGTGGCCACGAGAGGATTTTAATTTATTGACGGCTCTTGCCCTACTGTACAGTCACCGCTGCTATTTGAGTGTAATGGATGAAACAGATGTTTGACACTGCAGCACCTCTTCATAACTTCACTCTTCAAAAACAGTTTTACAAGTGCTCGCTCGCGTTGGTTCCCATTCAGCACAGGAAACTGAGGTCATGGTGAAACATGAGGCCCGGGCAGGAGCTTGAACTCATGTGCACTGCAGCTGGGCCCGCGTCTTCTGAGCACGTTAGCAATTCATGGAGCAGCCATAATTTTAAACTTACGGACAAAGAAATAAAAGTGTTGACACCCTTATTGTAACATCTGCGAAGGGGAAAATGAGAGCCCGTTGCTAAATGTCCAAAGGGTGAAGGAGGTTGCTTTATGGTTAATTCTGTTCATTATCAGATGTGATTATTTTTAATGTGAAAAATTTCTTCAGATTTCAGTATCTACACTGAAAAGTTACTTTCTGGACCATAGTTTTCTTAATATTGTCTAGAAGCAATAATTTAAGAAGGAAGCGATTTTTCTGAGTTTTGTTGTTTTTTTTCTGCATGATTATTTTAACACATGCTCATCTCTGAACATGTCAAAAAAATCTTCCCAGGCATAGAAGATAGGAAAATTTGTAGCTTGCTTTAATAAAGACAACATAACTTTTAATAAAGACAACATAAGGTTTGTGCAGTTAGATACACTGATTACCTTCTGTTACCTTCTCTGGGAAAACAATTAAATCATTTAGGTACTGGTATTTGGTACCTGATTTGGAAAACAATAATAGGACGCCAGGCTGAGGAAGCTGAGAAGTGGTTCAAAATCCCATATCAGAAGTTTTTCTCCTACTGTAACTTCAGCTCCTTTCCACTATGAGAACCCCAACAGCCTTGGGGATTTCTCCAGCACTTTCATGAAAACTAATACCTGCTTGCAGCAAGCCACTGCTCATCTCCCATCATCAACACGTGTGCTATGAACTTTCTGCATCTTTGCTCCCTGTCTTCCAGGTACCTTCGTACGTAATTATATTTCTGACCTTGCTCTTAATTAAAGTCAGCCCTTTAGTGACTGAGTGGCACACTCTGAAAGGAAATGCCATTGTCTAGAATTAGTTGCACTGAACAAAATTATTGTTTAAGATTCTAAAGTAGTGTCAGCAGTGTTAAAAATGAAGATTTCTACAGTGAGGTGATAGAAGAAATTCCAAAACACAGTTTGGTCAGAGATGATCCCATGAGGCTGGACTGAGCAATCACCTTCCAGTCACCCCTCAAGTCTTTCTGATGTAAGGAGTTGGTGGATGTTTCCAGGTAAAACTGTAAATTTGCAATGCCTCTCTTCAGAAGAACCTGTAGGAACATCCGTAGAAAAAGAATCTTAGTTTTCCTGCCCCAGCTGGTCACATGGGCTGTACGATATAAAAGCCACTAATTCCTTCAGGTGGCTGTAAGAGCTTCTGTCAGTTATAACATAAAATGGCCTGTCACATGAAAATCCCTTAAAGCCCTAGAAATGCATATTTTTGTCTTTACCTGTCTATTTCCACAGCGATAACAGGCACTATTAGGAGGAAAATATCTTTTATAGTAAAATAATCTGAACATTTGCAGCAAAATGCCTGCCACATCTGCTCTGCTCAGCAGCAGGAGCCTGGGATTGGTGATCACTGCTGTGTTTATTCCCTCTGCATCCAGAGTCACCATCATGGGAAGCAGGAGCCATCCCTGGCTCCACTCAGTAGCACCGACAGCTGGATGACATTGGCCACAAAGGAGGCACAGCCACCCAACTAGGGCAACCCTGAAGCATTATGGTTTGACCATGGGCCAGGGATTGTGCTGAGGGCTCTTTGCATTAGTCTTCATAAGAAATGGAGGAAGAAGGCATGGAAGGCTACCTCTGACAGCCCAGCATGATCTGTTTGGAGATGTCCCTGCTCATTGCATGAGGGTTGGACTATACGACCTTGAAAGGTCCCTTCTAATCCAAAAGACTTTGTGATTCTGTGATCATGAACACAGAGTCATAACACCATAGCATCACAGAATCATGGAATGGTTTGTATTAGAAGGGACCTTTGAAGGTCATCTGGTCCAGCCCCCCTGCAGGAAGCAACTAGAGCAGGGTGCTCAGAGCCCCGGCCAACCTCCCCTGCAATGGTGCCAGTTTTGCAAGCAGCCGAGTGTACACAGAGAAGTCTTTACTGTGTTTCCAGTGCTGGTACAAGCTCCCTTCTTACCATGCCCCATAGTCACACCAGTGACATAGCTCATTTTGCCTCAACCATGTGACTGGAGTAACCAATACATTCAACCGGTCTATACAAGAGGGGAAAAAGTCACGCGTGTGGTTTATGGCTTTGTTTTCTCAACCTTTAGCAGTTGTTCTGTGTCTAACCACAGTCCCGAGCTCCAGGATGAGCTGTGTGAAGAAGGACAACCAAAGGATTTTTCTTCTTGCTCTCTCTTGTCCCTTTGCATTGATAAACTGCCCTGTCACTGGTGTGGAGACAACACCAAGTGAAGCTGGCAGAAAGTTTCCTTTATGTCTGGGGGTTTTCCGTCGGGTTCATACCAATTTATAAGCAACAGTGGCAGTTACTGAGCTTAAAACATCTATGGAGAGCTTAACAGCATCCAAAGGACAAAGCCTGCAAACGCTCACATTTCACATTAGGTGGCCTTGCTTCTCTGGAGCTGGAAAATGCGCGATAGGAGAAGTTTCACAATTAAAGACAAGCCTACATAGTTTGGTTTGTTGATAGTCTTGCAAAAGCAAACAAAATAACTCCTTACTAAGGTTTGCTAGAATCCCTTTTTTTTTTTCCCCTATGGGAAAAAAAAAGTCTGTTCCATAAAACTGTGGGGAAAATTTGAGCTGACAGCCCAAGATTAAATTCACTTTTCTAATTGTGAGATGGCGACAAGTTTAACTATTCTGGCTTGGCTCAGACAACTTGGGTTGCGGACTGTGTCTGCAGAAGACGTGAGCGTGCCTGGTGTGACGCCCAGGCCTGGCTTTCAGAGGTGACCGCAGGGTCCCTCTTTCCCAGGCACGGGCAGAGCAAACATCATTGCAAGCAGCAATCCCCAAAAAAGGCAGCGTTTTATCATGTTTCTGGCAAAACCATAGAGTGGTGGATAAGCCCATTTGGAAGCACGCTCAGCTAAGCCTGTGCTCGGGCAAAAGATCACCGGAGGCAGAAGATGCCCCTTCCCTGATGTTTTAAAGAGTATTTTGAAACATGCTACTCATTGACAACATTTAAAAAAAAAAAAATGGAGAGGACACCTTTCTAATCTCAAATTTTCTATTAGAGGGGGGAAAGTCTCATGAAAACTGTTGCTATAGAGGTTGTAGAGGTTAGAGATGGAGTCTGAAGCAGCTCCTGGAGACACCCAGCTGGCAACATCCTTATTCTTCTCCCTCTCTGCTACCAGCAGTGGCTTAAACTATGGCTAGTTATGTTTTTAACCATTTTTGTTCAGATACTGGAAATACTTAAATCTACTCATGCTTTCGGACCCTGGACTCTGGCTGCTTATGGCCACTTGTACTATGACATCTTGGTTTGAGTCTTAGCACAGATGTGAAATAAGACTTCTGTGCCTTTTGGAAAAGTTATTATTTTACAATTAATAAACTGAATAGTGTCAGGCTTTGTGTAGAGACTACAAGTGTGAAATCCAGTTCTGCCAGTAAATTGCTACCTTTTCTTTAGCATTACAAGCCACACTCTTGAGTTTATTTGAACACATAAAATATGCTAAATGTTTAGTGGCACCACTGTGTAAAGAAGAGTTGGATGAAGTATATATTTTTAAATACAGCAAGTAATAAAATGTTGAGTAAATTCCCAAGAATATCATTTTGGGGCAAGTACAATAGAATGCTTAATGGAATATATTCCCAGGTCTGCTGTTTTTATTCCTTTTTTTCTCCTGTTTTAATCTCCTTGCCCAGCTAGTGGTTGCTGTTATGGGAGCTGTGAGGAAGGGGGTTCATCTGTAGACACTTCCAATATCGTAGCAATGAGAGAAGGGGTGTGAGGTGCTTGCAATCTGTTGGTACATCTCATCTCCACTGGTGCAGCTGCCTTGCACACCCAGCAGTGCCAGCATCCAGCTGTGGGACACAGCTCAGAGCTGCTCAGCACAGCGCTGGGCAGTGGTTTGCAGAAGGACCGCAGTAAAGAAAATTATAAAACAAATTGTTAAAAACCCAACCAAACAAACAACAAGCAAAGTGGACTTCTTAAATTAGTTTTCTCCAAATTTATTTCCGTTTCATTTAACTTTGTTGAGAAATGTCCCCATGGACTTCATCAGAAAATCAATCTCTCCATTTTAAGTTCTAAATGGAGCTCTAAGTAGCTAACCCTCATGTGCATGAGAACCTTCCACGAGAAATAAAAATTCTCTTCAAGGAATTTACAAAATCCCAGAATCACACAGAATCCCAGCACGGTGGGGGTTTGGAAGGGATCTCTGGAGATCATCCGGTGCAACCCCCCTGCTCCAGCAGGGTCACCTAGAACAGGGGGCCCAGCAGCGCAGGGTCCAGGTGGGTTTGGAATCTCTCCAGAGAAGAAGACTCTACAGCCTCTCTGGGCAGCCTGGGACAGGCTCTGACACCCTCATACCAAAGAAGTTTCTCCTCCTGCTCAGATGGAACCTCCTGGGGTCCAGTGTATGCCCAATGCCCCTTGTCCTGGCACTGGGCACCACTGAAACGAGCCTGGCCCCATCCTCTTGCCCCCAAGGGCCATTTAACTCTTGCCCAGCATTGCTCAGCTCCCCTCTCAGGCTGCTCTTCTCCAGCTGAACAGCCCCAGGGCTCTCAGCTTTTCCCCAGCACAGAGATGCTCCAGGCTCCTCAGCATCTTCAGAGCCTCTGCTGGACTCTCTCCAATAGTTCCTTGTCTCTCTTGACCTGGGGAGCTCAGAACTGGACACAATACTCCAGATGTACAGTTCAGGTGTTGTTCAGAGCCACTACTGAGGGCTGAAGAGAGAAGCCGTGGTCACTACTGCTGCTTTCCAGACTAGTGTTTTTGACTTGAATCAGGTGATGTTGCCTGAAGCTCTTTCTCATAGAAACCTTTCTGCAGTTGGGTTTCTTTATGGATAAAACATGCAAATTTAGGAGCATGCCCTCCATTGAGTAGCTTCTTATGTGAAGAAGGTTTTTTTTTCCCTTGCTGCAAACCAGATGTTGCCCCTTTGCAACACAATTATGCCCCAGGTAGCACAGCGTTCTCACATACCTATTGGTTAGCAGGTTTTATACCGCTGGTTTCCAGATAACTCTTTGTAAGTTATTTCAACATTAAAAACTGTCTGCTCTATGGTACCTCCGAAATGATGCTTCCAAACTGCTCTCAGTTCCCGCTGCCTTTCAAGGCTATCCATCCTGGAAATGGGAATCTATATCCCATGGACTCCCAGTAGGTTAAACATACACTTACTAATCCTAGGAGACCTATTAAGGAACACAAACAAACAAACAGACTCTGACATTAACATTCTCATATTTTATCTCTGTCTGTCCTTTCTAGAAAGATAATTTTTAGCTGTTGCAAAGTTTTAGCATTTTTAACTTGGAGAGGCTTGTTACTTTTGTTTTGAAGCATCAACCAAATGCCAGTATAAAATCACTCAACTAATCCAGTTAATTACCTTTACTTGTATGTATATATATTAAATATTAATAATAAATCATAAATCATAATAATAAATAATAATTCTGGGCCGTGTATCTTCTATACTGTATTTGACTTATCAGTTAATATAGTACAGTCCTAAATAAGAGATGTTCAAAGTGCAACTGTTTGGGACTGGTCAAGAACAGAAGTCTTCAGAGTCCTAAGAACAACTTTGAGTGCAGTTGGTTAATTTGCCCACCCAGCAGTATTTTTGGTGGATTTTGCCTGCATGTACATGTTCATCTCCCAGTGATTTCTATCGGCTGGAAGCTGTGATAATGTTTAGTGGTCATGATAATGTTTAGTAGATGGTTGGACTTGGTGACCTTTAAGGTCATTTTCAACCTTAATGATTCTATGATTCTACGACTGCCCTTCTAACGAGAGAAATCTCAGCATCTCTAATGAGGGGACTATTCCCAATCCCCACAGCATCTCCAAATGAGTTTTGGTAGAGTTCTGTTTTTTGGGGATTTGTATTGATGGAGGAGTTTTTGCCACGCAGCAGAGCACTGGCAACGTGCAAGGACAATTTTGGTTCTACCTACCATGTTCTCCTGCCTGTGGGCAAAAAAATGTAAGGTAATGCTGCCTTTCCACCTTCCCCAGCCACCTTCTACATGGATATCAAAACAAGTCAACAAATCATCATTCAAAGCACAGAGAGGAGGAAAAAAATGTATATTCCGTGTGCTGGCCTGGCTTGCAGATTAAAGGTAATCTGATAATGAGGACCTACCAGACAATAATTAATAAATGTAGTTTTCTACATCTGCTTTACCTGTCACGTATAAAGAAAATTTCCCAGGGCAGGAAGGTCTGTTCTACACGAGTTTAAGTGTTGCCCTTTTTAAGAATAATCAGTTCAACTTGATGGAATCTGAAGTCTTTGTGCGAGCAGTGCAGATGCTAAGGATGGGCTTTCACCTCTTCATCTCCACAGGAGCTTTACAATTATCCTGTAAAAAACCAAGCCAGGGTGCTTAACTCCCTGGAAACCTTCACACCAAGGAAATAGGTGGAGTTAGAGCACAAAGAACACTGAAAATCTGTGTTCTCTACAATTCAGTAATAGTTTTATTTTTTAAGGAAAAACATAAAAGGAATACACATCTTGAAAGAACAATGGAACAGAAGACATTAAAAATAGCTAAATGACAGTCAAATGGCAGTGATGTCAGACAGTCTTCTGAAGAAGCTGGGAAATCCCCAGGCTGAAAGGCAGGTCGCCCTGGCCTCAGCCCTCATCCACACCAGCCAGCAGATCTTGGTGAGCACCACAAGGGGTTCTTCAAGGACTTCTCCGGCCACTCTCCTATGTGGCAACACTGACAAGGCAACAGCAGTGTTAGGACACAATAAATAAATAGATAAATAAAGAACTGGGAATTTATGGAGATTTAGAGACCTTGTAGGGATTTATTATGTGACTAAAAAAAAAAAAAGCCAAAGGGCAGCTGAAAATGTCAACAGGTTTATTTGTTTTTACAATCATGTTGATTATAAGTTTAACGCTTCAGTTAGCTAAAGACAATTCCTCACTCTGGTGATGAACAAGAAACCCCTAAAAAGGACAAATGTGCCCCTTCCCTAAGAACAGGGAGCTACTCAGAATGTAATCTAGTCTGCATAGTCAGTGTTATTCATTTTGCACACAGAAATATCTGTTTTTCTATATACATTCAACAGGATTGACACAAATTGAAGACAATTTGGAAAGACTTTCTTTTCAGTAACTAAACACACTGAATTTAAATTCTAAATCTTATGAGACCATTTCCTGAGTTCCCTCTGAAAAAGCTTTCTATAAATACATAGAAATAAAATCATTAAAATGTTAATATAACCTATACAATCAAACTGAAGACCTACTGGAGATTGGGTCAAAACCAAGCCATATAAAAGACCCTTTCTTAAAACAAACTCCCAGATTTTAATAATTTTCTCTCTAAAATGTCAGTGCAATCTTTTGGTTTGGTTCAGTTAAATCTAGAGCAATTCTACATAATGAAAGGAAAGAATGAATATAAACATGTTTCAGTATGACTTCAGGATTCCGGATTCCGGTCCCTTTAGGGAGACAATTTTTCCTTATGGCATCGGTCTGCACAATTAAAGACCTTGCTCTGAAATAATGAGAAGTTGAGGAGGGAAGGGAAACAAGAAAAGTTACCCTGGAAAATTCACTTAATTAAAGAGACACAAAAAGATGTGTCCATCCCCTTAAAGCCATTCACTGTGTAGCCAAATACATTACACATGTAAAAAAAAGGAAAGTAAGAATTAAGTCACTGCCATAGGTGGGGAGCTGAGAGTGTCCCCTCACACTACTGATTTTTTTGTGAGAACTGGTGCTTTTCAAGAGTATTTTCTGCCTAAGGTGTTAGGAACTCCTATACCCAGAAAACCTTTCTGCACCCCATGGCAAAGTGTCCTTTCAACACTCCCCCTGTCCTGTATAATATATAATAAATTTAGTGATTAATTTATGATAAATACATGTAGGCAGCATCTAATAATTGTTGTTTCCAATGTCATGAGATCCCACTGGGCAGGTAGGTGGTAACCATTAATTAATTCCATGTGACCAGGACACCCTTCCCCTGCAGAATTTCCTGACCATGATAAGGACCATAAGACCTGCTCTCCTCCCTGCATGAAAGCTGAGATGGCATCTGCAGTCTGGTGGCCGTCAAGAGGTGGATATTTGCCCTAAGGGTGCCAGATTCCCTGGTCCAGGCTGCCCAGAGAGGCTGTGGAGTCTCCTTCTCTGGAGAGATTACAAGCCCTCCTGGACACTGCAGTGCTGGGACCCCTGCTCTGGGTGACCCTGCTGGCGCAGGAGGGTTGGATCAGATGATCTCTAGAGGTCCCTTCCAAACCCAACCATGCTGGGATTCTGTGATTCTGTAAATACTCGCAGTTGGACAAATTTGAACAAGAAGTGGGTGCAGCTGAACCCAGTCTCCTGTGAAGCTTCATCTGGAAGGATGGAGCCAATGACTCAAGTGCAAACACTCGTGTTTACTTTTCGTGGCTTTCGTCCACGGTAGGTTACGTTGCTATGTGGCGTGTTTTACATGTATCTGAAAAAAATCAGGTTCTCTCCTTACACTGTATTTTGTTTGGATTGGACCCATTCTCCAATTTTATGATAAAATGAGAACATAATTCACATATTAGCATTTCAAAACCTGTACAGCTGCAGAATGAGTAAACAGTGGGGTGAGTAATCATTACTAATGTGAACTGGAGAAAGGGGGGGGGGGGCAGGGAAAGCACATGATTTTGTGGTGTGCTAAACCAAAAAATGTGTTTTGTACTTCTTAAAACATCTCAGATTCTTTTTTTTTTTTTATTTTTTAATCAGAGTTTTAGAGGTGACAGAGGAAAATCTCTCTTTGAGCTGAACTAATCTCAAATAAATGAATATCTTTTTTCATATACATTTGTTTGGGGAAACTTGAAATCTTAGCATAGCCTATTGATTACATTATTTGAATTAAGTTTTAGAAATCCTACAGCTGTTTGCTGTCAAAATTTAAACCTACTGTCTATTTTCAGCTGTGCACTTAATACATGTTTCACCTGGTGACTCAATAACATTTTAATATAAAAGTACACGATCGTGGAACATATGTTCAGTGTTCATGCGAGGCTTAATAGCGACAGAAGGGGTAACAATTAACAGTTCTGTTTTTCTGGGTATACAGGGTCCAAGTTTAAAGTTTTTCCTGGGCTGCTTCCAAAAAATCTTTGTTCCTAGTGCCTTGACCTTTGAGGAGTTTGGAATCAATGAGCCACGTTGCCTTCCATAAGGGTGTCAAGTGCAGAATAAAAAACTGCGTCACATCATTTTTCACCGCAGCCAGATGAGGTCTGAGTGAAGGAACAAGGAACAGGAAAGCAAGAACATCTGAAAAATTGACTCTGCAAGCTGGAATGTGATTCTGCAATAAGGGGCAACTCTCTCTCTCTTTTTTTTCCTCTTTTTTTTTTTTTTTTTTTTTTTTTTGCCAGAGTAGGCAGGTTGTAGACAGATCTGGGTCTCAGCCTCCCACCCCCCGGGGCCCCCGTGTCAAGGAACAGTGATAGAGCGCCGTTCATTTCTGCAACATCTGTAACGCATATAGCAACGTATTAATAGCTCAATATGCCAATCTGCCACTGTGCATTTTGACCTAGCGAGGACCAGAAGCATGGAAGGTCTGTAAGGCAGATGTGGGAATGGCAGCGGCGGTGGAAATTAAAGGCAGACACGAAGAGTTTTGCACAGCATTGCAGAGTGGTAGCTCTTCTGGAAGAGGCTAATGCTTCCAGCTCAGTTAGGAGGTTAATAGAGCTAATCTTCTGTATCACTATTATTTATAACATGTTGTTGGACTTAATGTTTATGAAGCTCAAGCTGTATAGTGCACATCCAATTATGTTTTCTCACAGCCATGGAGGGTTTTATGAAAAGGAATATTGAGCGAATGCTTTATTGCTGAAAAATATTGTATTTGTTAGAAGGGAAGTTAATCCAATAGGAGGCAAAAACAGTAACAAAGGCTACAGCAAATACAAGATGCTTTAAATTCATTGCATGACATTCTCACCCTAATTATTAGCCCACACTGGGAATAAAACCAGCACCCTCGTCTTCAAGTTATTATTTTTTTTCCCTTCCCTCATTTTTATTGCACATTTACATAAGACTTGTATGCCTTGTACTTCTTCCAGGCAGGCTTATAAGGTTTATTTTAACCCTTTTCTTCTCTTTATGCATTCAAGCAGGAAGTTTAATTTGCACCCATGTCGGCAGTGGAAGGCAGGTGGCAACGGTGCAGGAGGCTGAGGTGGATGTGGCCAAGCCACAGTGGGACCAGAGGTGGCTGCAGCTTGAACAAGAGCCCAGGAGTTCAGATGGCTGTCCAGCCTCAGCCCCCAGAGCCCCTTGGGTCTGGAATGTAAAAATCTCTGAGAAACAACTTTTTTGGGGGTAAGATTTCCAGTATTTCCTGCTTCTAATTGGACTGGAAATATTGCAAAAGCATATCTTTCTCATGGTGTGGAGAACCAAACCCACACCTGGCAGCAGAAACATCCAGTAGATAGTTGAGGAAGGTAAAAAAAATCACTCTTTGAAAAATGCCCTGGTTCTCATGAAAGACCATTGTTTTTGCAGTTGGGGAGAGGAGAAAGAATGAAGTGGGGTTTTGTGGTTTGTACTTTATGCTTAATATAAAGAGAGTTAAAGAAAGTATGACTGAAGGAAAAAGAGGGAAGGAAGGAAGATTAGTCAGTTAATAAAGGAGATTTATGTTAGTGACGGTAGGTAGGCAAATTGCACTGCTAAATGGGGTATGGACTTCTTTTATGTGGACAAGAGAATTTATCAATTTTATTTAACTGAAACTGCACCATAATCGTGTCCTCGGGGCCTTGGCTGGAGGAGACACCCATCTCACAGAGAAAACTGATCTGGAGGCACCAGTGCTGGCTGGTGGTCCCTAGGGCAAAAATTTGGGCAGGTTAGGAATGATGCAGTCTTCTGCATGTTTTTTCAACAACCATTTCTGCTGTGCAAAGGCGGATCAATGGATGCAATTTGATGCTGTGGTTTTGATCAAGGTTTGGGATTTTTAAAAATCTGTATCACAATTCAAAGGTACCCATGAGCTGCTGTGGCAGTTCCACTTTTTCAGTGATCAGCTTGGGAGAGCTTTGAGGGCTGAGCAAGACCAGTTGAGATAGGTACTCAGAAGCCTGAGATCTTGTCTTTTCTGTCATCATTTGCAAACTGACTGGACAAAAAGATACAACCATGCAAAGTATCCCTGGAGGTGTTCATGGCAAGGTTGGACTGGACCTTCAGCAACATGAGAAGATGTCCCTGCCCGTGGCAGGGGTGTTGGAACTAGATGATCTGTACGTTCCCTTCCAATCAAAAACGTTCCATGATTCTGTGATGACCTGTGTTCAACTGGCTTGCATGAGCATTTCTTCCCAGCGTGCTGGAAGGCATCTGAGTAGCCAGTAGCTGAGGAATTTCCTTGGAAGCATTCATGATTTGAGCTTGTATTATGTATGTTCCTAGTTATACGTGAACTTCTAAAAACACATGGGCAGTTCTGAAGCTCTGTATGCCATTATTAACTACAGTGTTTCCAGGAGTAATTCAGCTCCTCGTGTTACAGACGATGAGATCTGATGAACTGCTATGAATGTTCTATCTGTCTCAAGTTGAGAGGGCTCCTACTCCAGAGTGGGATTTGCTGGAGCATGCCCAGTCTAGGACAGGGGCTACAAGAGGAGCTTTTTCTCCACCAGCCACATCACTGTGGCTTCATGTCTCTCTAAGACCTGACACAGGTGTAGCTACAGGATCAGGGTCTGAAACAAGAATCGGAGCAGAACAAAATATGGCTATTCTTCTATGGACGAAAATAAATAATACTTTGTGGCTGGTATTTCATTTATCATTTATGCACTTGAATCAATATTCACCTAAATCCTATACATATGTCCTTAAATGCCTGCAGAAATCTCAGCTTTCTCCTCTTCCATTACAGGTACCATACAAGGCCTGCTTTCTATTAAAAAGGAAAAAAAAAAAAAAACCCAACCTTTTCAGAAAAAAAAAGCATTCTTTCACAATCCCTAAGCCATTTGGCTCTTCAGAAAATCATTAGAGAAGTGTGCTTTGCAAAGCCAAAAATATCTCCTACTCAAAAACCTTCCCTCTTTTCCAGTGTCTTCAGAGAAACCAGCATAGCCAAATACACTGTCAAGAGTGAAGAGTGGCTGAGGGGCCAGCAGAGGCTCAGATGTCTGCAGAAGGTGAAGGTGGGGCCAGAAGAACCAGGAAAAGGAATGCTGAGGATTAAGGATGGCCAGAACACCCTATTTTTTTTTGTTGAATTCTGCAAATGTGCAGAATCATAGAATGATTTGGGTGGGAAGGGACCTTTCAAGGTCATCTAGTCCAATCCCCCTGCAGTCAGCAGGGACATCTGCAACTAGAACAGGTTGCTCAGAGCCCTGTCCAACCTGTACTTGAAGTCAGAAGCTAGTTAAGGATCACCACCAGCATATACAAAAGTCTTATGCTTAATTTTGAGAGGAAATTCAGTGTCTATTCTTCAACTAAGGCTGGTGTTAGGGTTCAAAAGGGTAGAAAGTTGGCTGATGGGTTTGTGGCTGGACTTCGGGACATTAAGTTGACCTTATTTCTAGATCTTCTTTACTCTTCCAATATCAGGATGTGTATTTATATTTTTTTGGTATGAAAATACTGACTGTTGAAGTAAACGTACTTGAAATGACCAAAGCTAAGATGAAAACCAGGGGTAGGGTCTGGAACAAAAAGGTAGGTTATAATTTATCTTCTTGGACTTAGAGAGCTGACTTGGCATGAGAACCAGCTGAAGCTGTCATTCATGTTCAGCCGTCTGAACGTGAGCCAGTGTGTGCCCAGGTGGCCAAGAAGACCAGTGGCATCCTGGCCTGGATCAGAAACAGTGTGAGCAGCAGGAGCAGGGAGGTGATGGTGCCCCTCTACTGGGCACTCGTGAGACCACACCTTGAGTACTGTGTCCAATTTTGGGCACCACAGTACAAGAAGGACATTGAGGTGCTGGAGCAGGTCCAGAGAAGGGCAAAAAAGTTGGTGAGGGGTCTGGAAAGCATGCCTGATGAGGAGAGGCTGAGGGAACTGGGCTTGTTTGGTCTAGAGAAGAGAGGAGACCTTGCTGCTCTCTACAGCTACCTAAAAGGAGGTTGTAGCAAGGCTGGTGTTGGTCTCTTCTCCCAAATTACTAATAATAAAATGAGAGGAAATGGCCTCAAGTTGCGTCAGGGGAGGATTAGATTGGATATCAGGAACAAATTCTTTACTGAGAGAGTGGTTGGGCACTGGAACAGACTTCCCAGGGAGGTGGTGGGGTCACGATCCCTGAAGGATTTTAAAAAATGAGTAGACATAGCACTTGAGGCTGTGGTCTGGTGGATAGAGAGATGTTAGGATGAAGGTTGGACTTGATGATCCTAGAGGTCTTTTCCAACCAAAATGATTCTATAATTCTATGATTCTATGATTATCATCAGGAGATAAAACTTGTTTTGTCTCAGGTGGAGTCTACTATGAAAGCTGGGATTAAGCTTTGATAAATAATCAAGGCAGAGCTCATATATTTACTGTGTATGTCTGAAATCTGATTTTTAAACTGGCATTGGCATGAGTCTGAAAAATTTATTTAATTTAGTGATAATTATGGAAGATTGTAAGGAAAGGATTAGAAAACAAGATTGGGGAAAATAAAAAGGCCAGGAGACATATTTCTGGTTTTATACCCACAGAGGTTTAGAGTTAAAGAAAAAAAATAGTGTGCACAATACTGCATGAGGCCTTATTCTCAGGAGCACTCAAACATCACACTGATTTGGAACTACTTCCGTTTTAAGGTGATCAGTGAAACCCACACTGCAGGAAAATATTGTCGCACTTTAGGAGTATCCAAAGGTTGAATATTCAAAATAATCTAATAGGAAAATTAATGCTCAATTTAATGGAATGTCATTTAATAGGAGAGGAAAAATATTCTAAATGGGAAGACTTTATC
This sequence comes from Ceryle rudis, assembly GCA_033439905.1. Classification (NCBI taxonomy): domain Eukaryota; kingdom Metazoa; phylum Chordata; class Aves; order Coraciiformes; family Cerylidae; genus Ceryle; species Ceryle rudis. The sequence goes on along the minus strand of JAAGNO010003990.1, from coordinate 56,984 downwards.
AGCAAGAAAAAAGAAAAAATAAGTAAAATAAAGGAGAATGTGAAAAGCTCAGAGTGTGTGCTGTTTTATAGCACTCCTTCTGGGCAGCACACCAGACAAAAGATACCAGGCATTCAGGAGGTCCAGTGGACTCCCTTCAATCTTCAATCTCCCTCAGTCCCTCTTCTGGTTTCTGGAATAAGCCTCTGCTTGTCCATGAGTGAGCACCACATGTAGCACTTTATTTCTAATTCTGTCTCCTCCTAAATCAGACCCTCTTTTGCATAATTTTGGTCTTTTGTAGATCCTCTGTGTGGACCCTCTTTGTCTGAACTTTGGTAGGGCAGTGAAACAAAAGAGGCTTCAGAATGATTTTTTGCTTTGTCGGTAGATCCATCACATTCCAGACACCACTCCACCTCAAGGCAGCCGGGCCATGGAGAACACGATCCATTAACAATCAGCAATGCTCATTATGTTGGCTATTAAGCAATAGGATCTCGTATTCAGTGCTTCCAACTGCAGAGTAAAACATTCAGGTGTTCCAGAATAAAATGATGAATCTGAACTAGTAAATGCTGAGCTTCGACCTATGAGACATATGGGCCAGTTTGGAAAGTCAGCGTCAGCTGGGAAGTTCTGTTCACAGAGTAAGTTCGTTCTCTTCAAATTTAGTATAAGATATTTTTGAAATGCAATTGTCTGAATAGTGTGAACTAAAGGCATCCAGGTTTACTGAAGTTTTACCCGTCTGACACCTATTTTATATCAGGAAACGATAAAGGAACAGTGGTGCATAACACAGGGTAATGTCTGCCATGCCCCTACAGAACCTTTTACCTTTGTCAACCATATTACTAAACATACCAAATCTTCACAGAAGATTATCTTGATTTTCACTACTTTTAACAACCATTATAAGCTAAGCTGTAAAACATCTCCATTTCCTCCTCTCCAGATCATTGTCTTTCTGGCTACAAACGCATTGCAAAGAGGAGGCAGATTTCTCCAGACAGTATCCGCCCTCCCATCCCCTATCCGTCTCTGCTGCAGGCAGGGGTTGGAAGTCAGCAGACAGTGTTTAGGCAGAACCTCAGGGGAGCAGGGTCCGGCCATCCCGACCTCCCACCACATTCCTCTGCCTTACCGGAGGTAGCCGGGCAGGGGGTCCATGCCGAGGTTACGCTGGGCCACTCTCCCTGCTGCAAACAGGAACCTCCAGCAATGCTAAACAAATCAGACTGCCAAGGGTTTTTTTTTTTTCTTTTCTTTTTTTTTTCTTTTTCTTTTTCTTTTTTTCTTTTTCTT
>JAAGNO010003990.1:42798-53381 GCA_033439905.1 Ceryle rudis | reverse complement strand
ACCTTTTAATAAAAACCTTTACAGTCTCCATGGAAACATTTTTACATTGACATATAAAAACATAAATGGAAAAAAAATGTTGTAAAAAAAAATGAATCTAGTCTCCTGTCCATAAATTAGAGGCTGCCTTTACTGAGCGGTGCCTTCTCTTCCCTCCCTAATGCAAATGCAACGGCGCGATGATGATTCAGTAGTCGAGCATCTTACTGTAACCTGTGTAGTAAGCTGAGGTTTTCAAGAGGTTTAATCCTAAAATAGCACTCGCTGTTTCTGTAATGCAGCTTCCTACCTATTTTTAAACGAGGACAGCACATCAGTGCCTTTGGACTCAGGCTAAATGTGCACTAAATGGAACAACTCTCGGAAACGCCGACTCCTAAAAATTGAAGCTCATGAGAAAATGCCTTCCTTTTTTACTTTTTTTGCTTAAAATAAGAGACTCTGGTCCTGAGTGGACTGAATTTCCAGGAGTCCTCAGAGGAACGCCTTGTGGTAGCCTCAGCCTCAGATGCTGGAGCTGGACCAAGTTTGGGAAGGGGCGAGGGATCTCACAGCACATCATTTGAGATAAGGATCAGTCTCTCTTGATTTGAATTCCAGAGCTCTCAGCTGTGGTCTGCTGACATCTTGTCAGCATCCGTGACATTTACCAGCGATATACCGTTTATATCATCCTCAACTCTAGAGGCCAGATGACAAAATGCAAAGACATTCGAATTCTGATTATAACAAAAAGAAAGAAGTTGGTGGTGTTAACAAAGGAGCACAATAAAAAGAGCACATGGGTTGTTTTCCAAGACTCACGAACATTTTCTCAGTTTAAAAATAGTGCTAAATGTGCTTTTATTACAGAGAATTCTGTGGCATGGCTCTTTTTTACTCCGATCTCTTAATTTCCTCTGTAATCAATGCAGAATCATGCCAGCCATTTCCAGGAGCGTTCTTTACACAAGTACATATGAAGTGGCTTTTAGAGGAGCCTGAAGAAATAAAACTGGCAACATTTACCAAAAAAAAAAAAAAAAAAAAAAAGTTCTAAGAGAAGCACTACTCAAATTTTACCTAATGATCCATTAATCTGCCTCATATGGTAAAACAAAGAACAAAAGAATTCTCAGAGTGAATCATTTAGCTTCCCACAATTTGCAAATTAATAAAACCCAAACAAACAAACAATCAAACACAACCAACCAAACAAACAAAAAGGCAAAACAAACAAAAAACCCCAAACAAACAAACAAAACAAACAAAAAATCCCAAACAAACAAAAAAGGTGTTTAGCACATAGATTTTTAAAAGTTAATAAAGGGTCCTTATATACAGGTAAATGTAATTTTCTGAACACTATAGATAATACAGATGAATTCTGCAGGTTTAAGTTCCTTACAGAACCCAGTGAAATTCTTGAATGCCTTTGCACACTCTCCAGCAGCATCAAAGAGGTCTCAGGATGAAACTAAATAGTTATTAGCTTTTAAATATAATCTAAAATCAAGTAAAACAGCTGCCTTCCCATATGCAACGTAAGTAAGATATTTATATATAAACACATACACTCTTGTTATCCAACCACATTGTTAATGGCTTTTTTTGCAGTTCCCATCTAATACATTTGATGTCATGATTTGCAGTGATTTCTGTTGCTGAATCAAACTTGAAGGGAACATCCAACCAGGTCTCTTCCAATCAGAACTATTCTATGATGCTATCCTAGACCATCATCCATGGATAGTGTTTGCAGAGCCTTAGGCTTTCTGTTGATAAGTAACATTGCCAAGGAAACTGATTTTCACAAAATTTTTCACCAGTTCTCTCAATACCAGAATCTCCCAAAAGTATCTCAAATTTGCCTCGGCCAGACTCACAAGAGGAAATAGATGAAGGGAGTCAGTCATGCTGAAGTGATGCTTGAAATGAATGCAGGAAAGTGTTGAAAATGTGGAAAGCACCTTGTTCGGTATTACCCAGGAAAAAAAAAAAAACCAAACCAAACCAAACCTGCTTTTTCAAACCTGAAAATATCAGAGGAATATAAATATACATGTAAAAAAATACGAAAGAAAAAATTAATATGCATGCAGACAGAGATGTAGCAGCACAGAGCTCCTCTCCAGCATGTCATGGGGCAAACCCAACACCTGCCTTCAGGCTCCAACCTCCAGCCGACGCTGCAGAGCAGCACTTGAGAGCTCAGTTGAAATCTCCCAGGTAAAATATCGAACAATTTCTTCAGTCATATTTGTGATTACTATTAGTTAGAAAGATGCTACTGTGTGCTTGAAAAAGACACAGGTGTCAGGTGACTCTCAGGATGTAATTCATGAATGCCAGCAGATTCCATGGTCTTTAATAAATGCTCCTGAAACTCATAAGGACATTTTTGCACGTGTAGATGGAAAGCCCTTTATTCACTCGAAGGACTGAACTACCATATAATGAGACTCCCACCTGGCAAAATAGATCAAATTCTAAAAATTATGTTTTAAAAAGAAAAGCAGTTTTAATTAGTTGCTTTTTTCAGTTGCCTGCTTATCTATATTTTACCTTTCAATGGGTGTGTTGTCTGCTAAATCCTAACTAAAATATGGTTCAGTGTTTCATCTGGGAAATTATTAAATATCAGTTTTGCTGTTCCCACTCACAGGGGATGACAGCCTTGTTCCTCTCCCTGCAGAGTTTGGTGTCTCGGGTAATGCTGAGTGACCACCCAACGTGGCCAGTCCTGCTGCACTTTATGGCTGTTGTATTTCTCCCAATTGCATTTCACCTTTTCTTTTACTCTTCCATGACTGGAAGCCAAGTGGAAAATATTCTTCCTGTAAAACTGGCCAAGAAGTCAGAGGCCACACCAGAGGGACTGAGCGTAGAATCATAGAATGCTTTGGGTTGGAAGGGACCTTAAAGATCATCCAGTTCCAACCCCCCTGCCACGGGCAGGAGCACCTCTCCCTAGACCAGGTTGCTCAAAGCCCTGTCCAGCCCGGACTTGAACACTTTGCGATGGGGAATCCACAGCTTCCCTGGACAACCTGTGCCACAGTCTCACCACCTTCACGGTAAATAATTTCTTCTTAATATCTAACATAAATCTACCCTCCTTCAGTTTGAAACTGTTACCTCTCATCCTGTCACTACACTCCTTGATAAAAAGTCCCTCCCCATCTTTCCTGAAGGCCCCCATTAACTGGAAGGCTGATAAACTGGCACCATACACGTATCTATTTTATCTTTTCAACAGGGATAGAGTTGCAGCTCCAGGTCCCTTCCCAGGGACTCCACAGGGTTTCATGCCCACACGAGTCAATGTTCCCCGCAGTTGCTCTTGCAGGAGTCACACCTCACCTCACTCGTTCTTCAGTCCCTTTGTTCCCAACGTGGACCATGGCTTGCATCCACAAATTGGCCCCTAGCTATGATCTTAATATGTGGTTGTGGGGCCAACAAAAATCTGCCAACATTTTTGGCAAATCTTCCTGCAGTGTTTGTGCAGATCTCTGCAGGTCATTAACCTTACATCACTGGTGATAAGAGGCTGGGCATTGCAAATGTATTTGCATGGTCTCCAAGGCTCAGGCCTTGTCAATCCAAGCATCCAGTGCCAGCACAGCAGCAGTTAAATGAAGAATCCTTTATGCCCATCCTCCAAACATTGCACTGTGATTGCCACAAAGGAAAAAGGACCAGTAAAAGGAAAAAGAAAAAAAAGGAAAATTGTCAGGGAAAATCACTGTGAACTTCCAGCTCCTGCAGCACATTAAACATGAGCAGCCACCAAGGCGCTAGAGCTTCATGAGACCCCCGCAGTTCTCGTACTTGATCAGGAGCTCATCACCTTCTCTTTCCTTGGACATATCAGTGTTGTTGCTGCAAATCTACTTCCTACACTGTCAGTCTTATCTGGACATGGTTCCAGAGCTGGGGAGCAACACCCCAAAACAGGTCAAACATCCTGTTTTTTCTTATAAGAGCTTGAACCTTCTCGCTTCACATTGTGCCTTCAGACATGAGGATACATTCATTAGAGTATTGACACTTAAATACCATTAATCTATATTTCTCCCATAAGCTCAACATCCACCTAACAGAGGTTTATTCTTCTTATTGGTATCTTTGAGAAATGTAACGTGGCTTAGGGGATGAGTCCCTTGATATTTTTATATGTATATTTTTTTAAATAGATTGGATAATTCTTGAAAAAAAAATCTAAAATTCATACATGTATGTGCTGTATTAGAAAAAAAAAAAGAATTATTCAATTCAGTTATGATGCGGCTATGGGGCCAAGAGACACCAAAAAATAATTCATCCAGTCTGTAACCATAGTAAGGTTCAAAAAATGCCCCAAATGGGAGGTTTTGTCTGTACTTCTGGAGTGACACCGCACCAGCTGAGCTGCCTTCACTCTTCCTTTCCCTACAAAACCCCAGACGGGAAGATGATGGTGCAGAAGGTCTGATCAATAAGAACAGCTTATAAACCTGGATGCTACTGGGTGCTGTTGGGGACAACCATAGTTTTTGAAAACTAATATGGGATGGCTTCTTCATAATCTCTGACTTTGAGGGATACTCTGTCATCTGCCCAAGACCCATGTACCCAGTTAGGAGGTAGCTCAGCAGCCTGGTGGACTCGCAGCTAGAGCCAAGAACCAATTCACAACAGGACATTGGGATTTGGGGTTGACTTTTGGAGAAAGAGATAAAAAACCCTCTGGATGCTTTGAACTAGATGTCTTAACTTGTTATAAATTCTAGTTTTTAAATAGTCCAAGAGATTTTGGTGTCCCTGCTAACAAGCCAGTGTAAGCTGCCGTGCTTTTGAGACATGCTGTGAATGGTTACGGTTGTAACGTAACGTCTCTGCGACTGTCTGAACCAAATATAAAACAAGGTAACTGAAGGGGGGGGAAAAAAAAAAATTAATGGCAGCAGTAAAAGTTCACATTCATGCTCAACGGTTAATCTGATCACCAGCAACATATCAGCCTTTTCTGACCACTAATGCAAGAAATTTTAATTTGTTATATGGTTGTAGGAAACCGGTAGGCACATGCAAGTCCGTTAACACGATCTTGGTGTGCAATTGTCTGTTTAACTGTCTGTTACTTGTAGGTCATCACAAACTTTATTTTACACCTTCTTCTGACGCTGAACCTGGCAGTATAAACCCTGTAGGAATTACAAAAGGCAATGAAGTTAGTTCCAAAAGTATCTGCTATATCAAGTTGCTTTTGCCCGTGAGGAAACAATATATTTTCATCCCATTTTACCCCAGCTTGGAAGCAGTTCTTCTCCTGAGCAACAAGCCCAATGTTCACCAGTCCTAAAGTCACAGGACTGCATATTTCTCTGCGTGTGTATGTGTTTGCGTCTGTGATTTCCCAATATTCCTGGCTACCGCAGCCAGAGCCATTGAACTGCTCAGCGCTGCATGTAATAAACCGCTGAAGGCATCTGGGTTTTTTTGGACGCATGTCTTGGCATGAAGCTGTGCTTGAAGTGTTGGATTCTCTTCGCACAGTTTGGAGGCCAGTGTGTTTCCAGTGGAGCTGGAAACCTGTAACCACTCATATCCTCTGATGGGTATTTTGTTAGAGTTTAGCACTGTTTGGGTTTGTTTTCAAGTTGAAAGGGGAAAAAAAAAAACACATCAAAAAAATGAAGGAGAGAAACCTAAGAAAGAACAGATGCTAATACTGCATATTAGGTCAGAGTTATTATCGCAGTTTGGGGAGCTATCATACAGGCCTTTTTAGACAAAATCTGGCTTGAAAGTGGCATGAAAGCAAGTGTATTAAGTATTGCAAAACCAGCTTCCCCTCTCCCCAGTCCTCTGACTTGTGAAATCACGTTTCTCTGATATCTTGAATGGCTCCCATTCAGGCTCCCTATCTACTGCTCCCAGTGCACTGCAGTCCAGGATGGCCTGGGATGCCTTCAGCAGAAAAATATTACCACTTGGCCACCTGTCCATTAAGGGGATGTTTTACATTTCAAGGTTTCAAGTATCTCTGCTTATTACACATTTCCCATTGTTCAGGGAAGCAGGAAAATCCAGGAGACATTATTTCTATATAGATATAGACAGACATAACCCAGCTTAGCTTTATTTTGCACCCAGAGCAGGCAAGACCCTTGCAGGATTTTGAAGGTCCCCCACTGGTTGTTACTCTGATTTAGTCCCAAAATGCTTTGAAGTGGGTTTTGGGGGGTTATTCCCACAGAATAACGATATCCTCTGTTCCTTGTCTCGCTGGGAGATGCTGCTCAAGCTGCAGCTGAAGAATCTCATCAGGACAGTTAAGATTTCTTCAATGCACATGGTCCCAGATAAACCTGCTGTGCAGCACTTCTGGATATCCAGAGCTGGAGCAAGTGGGCAAAGAAAAGACTCCAAAAGCGTCCCTCCAGTATAGAAACATCTGACTGCAATTTCTGATAGCACTGATGGCCACTTCTTTTTTATACACCATTTTCCATCTATCTGGGTAACCAAAGCCATGTAGATGACTAGAAGAAAACGCCAATTCTTTTTACTTCTGTTGAAATGACTTTCACCCTTCTGTTATTGTATTCGCTGTTAACATTTAATTTGTTTTGGTTTAGCACATTTTAGCTGAGCAAACAATTTGTATGTTATGACTTGAGCTTGTTTTGGAATTGTTAAGGAATTTTTTTTTTTTCACAGTTTTTTGTTTTGTTTTTTTTTTTTCCTAACCTGTCTGTATTCAGCTCACACGCTGGGTTGTATTTAAACAGAAGATCAACTGATAATTGCAACACCACTGCTGGCATCGCTCTCGTGAAGAGGCTGCCAGCATTTCCAGGTTGAATTTTGGCATACAGTGTTGCAGCCTGCAAGCCAATTTTATTAAAATGAGTAGAGGGAAAAAACTGTTTGGCCTCTTTTGCTTGATAAGAATACAAAAAGGCAAAATTTTAAAAGAATAAATTAATGTTGAAAATACAGACCCTGACCTGCGGGTATTTTTGTGATGTCTGACACTCAGCTGAGGTGCCCAGGCCAGTATCTGTAACTGGGATCACCCTCCACCAAAGCCACACTGCCCTAGACAAGGGCATTGACCGTGCATTGATTACAGGATGGGACATCAAGGATATGACCAACAAATGTCTGGAGCTGTGTAGCCGCTGTCCCAACTGAGCCCAACCTCCCAGCCCAAACACCCCACTGCAACCCCACAATGAGGCCAGTGCAGCTGAAAACTGATCCCCAGTCCACCCCAAAAAATCCATATTACTCAGTAAAAGCACAACCATCTACACTTGACATTGTTTGAGGGCCCGTAGCCTACTACCTCCTCTTGCAAATGTGAAACCACACACCAGCAGAATACAGATGAATATCTGCACTCATATAATTTTATATTTAAGCCTATGGGATAGTGATAATTACAGTTTTAGAATGGGATCAAAAAGCACAGATCTACAGAGACTCTTTGAAGTCAATATCTATTTATTATAATTGCACAACATTTTCCATCGGACCTGAAAGCATTATTCAGGCATTAATAAATTAAAGTTCACAAAAGACAAACTTCTCCTGCCACTATTTAAACCCATTTGATGGACAGGTAACCTGAGAAACACAGATTTTGGTGGGTTGCCTCTGTGTTCAAGCAACACCTGGACAGGGCTGGTCTGCAGTGGGTGAAGTGGATCACAGAAGCAACAGCACATTTAGCTCACCGGAGTCATCAGATTATTTAGGCATTCCCTGTGTTCTCACACTTCAGTCTTTCCTGTTTGGAGATATGAAAGGTGGAACCTCTTTGGATCTAATGAAGCTGCTTAGTTAATAAAAATCGTAACACTTTATATTTAATATTGCTCTTATCCAACAATCGCACTCATTTAATGACCGTGAGCTGTACAGAAATTTTCCTCCACACTTCCACACTCTTCACATATATAAGAAGACAGGAGAAATGAAAACACTTTCTCCTCTCTGAGGATGGTGAGACACTGGCACAGGTTGCCCAGGGAAATTAGGGATGCTCCATCCCTGGATGTGTTCAAGGACAGACTGGATGGGACTTTGAGCAACCTGCTCTAGTGGGAGGTGTCCCTGCCCGTGGCAGGGAAGTTGGAACTGGATGATCTGTAAGATCCTTTCCAACCCAGACCATGCTGTAATGAATCAAGGTGACATGAATAGGAAGTAAACATGGGCCTGAATGGTGCAGTGTTGATCTAGAACCAATGTATTATTATAAATAACTCCTCTGACAGGAGGAATGGCTTTAGCCAGTGTTTTCTGGGGAACTTTGTACTTGAGCAGCGGTGCTCCATAAGAGTGTGCTCACCACTGCTGGGTCCACTCTATCCCTTCATCCAGGTCATTGATCAATATGTTGAACAAGACTGGACCTGGCACTGACCCTGGGGAACACCATGAGCTACAGGCCTCCAACTGGACTCTGCGCTGTTGATCACAGCCCTCTGAGCTCTGTCATTCAGCCAGTTCTCAATCCACCTGCTGGTCTTAAACCAGAGGAAAGCAAGCAATGTTTTCCTTAGGTTGGCAGAGGGCAGTGTGTCTCCTCTCATGCTCAATGGGCATCTCTGTGGCAGGAGAGGCTGGAGGAGCATCAGCAGGAGAGGCACAGGGCAATAGCATCCTGCTCGCCTTGGTTTTGCTCGAACCAAAAGAGCCCATACACCCTCTGAGACAGAGACCCTGAGGAAAGGCTACCACCAACTTCCTCTGCTGTGATTTTCCCTTTTTCATTATGTTTGACATTTTGGAGACTGAGCTTTGTTACAGACTATTAGCCTATGGCAGTAGGCTGGGGAGATAAGACTTCATCAAGCTATAAATCACACAAAAGCGTGTAACAATGTGGAATTCTGAGGTTGCACCGGCAGCTCTGGTTGGGTTCGCCTGAGCGTTGTTGTGCTGAGCACAATATTTCAAGCGCCTCGCGGTACAAGTGGATGCTGCAGCTTGCAGGGAAATGAGTTTGGTGCCTTGTGCCTGAATAGCAACACCATTAAAGTTTTGTACTTAGCATAGTTACTGACTTTGTGGGATCACTGTAGCAAGTTTTAAATGATGCATGAAATGAAGAATTCCTGCCCATCCTAAGGAGAGATAATGCAGATAATAGACTGCCTTGCAATCACAGCTGTGCAGTGGTTTTTGGTTCTGCTCACAGAAATGCCCTCCAAACCCCACAGTAACAGTATATACAACACATTTGCAGGCTTGTTTTTTTTCCTCATTAGGTTTATATGAACTATTCTCCCTCTCCCCTCTTCCACATACGCTCAGGGAAGGTAGAGTGTATGGACCACAAGGACACAGATGCCCAGAGCCCGCTGCTCAGCCCTAGACTTTCCTAAGAATACTTGTGTTCTTCTTTGCCATGGAGCTGCTGGCGTTAATTTTATAGCTGCTGCCCAGATGTCATTTCATCTTGGACTTCAAACCACCACAGTGGGCAACTGCAAGTGCTCCCAAGCAGGGAATAGCCACAACTCACTGTGAAACATGCCTGTATAGTACAGGACACACAAACCAGCAAGCAGGAGGGAGTATTTTGGCCAGCAGATCTCGATGCTTATCTCCAAGGCTTCATCCAGTCATTCACAACTCAATGATTTGAACACAGAGAGCAAAATCCACACACAACACACAAGACCCCACCTTAGCAAGACTTAACGGTCAAGATCTGGAGTTGGCTAAAGTGGACAAGGCACAACACTGCCCCCAGTTCAGGTGTGTGGGTGAATGTACAGATGGACAAAGATGGTTGCAGCGTTACAGTTTATTATCACTCAGGTTTCATGTCATCTGCTTGGGCATTTTGTCATGTTGTGTTTGCTCAAAAATTCATGTATTGAAAAGATTTATCTTGTCATGTGCTTTATACTTAAAGAACTTTGGTGCCCCGCTGAGTGTTAAGTCCACCAGCAACACGTAAGGTGACCCAAAAAACTTGTAATGGTTCATTTGGAGAAATAAAACTCCACAGGGTCATTCATTTAAAAAGAAAGTCACATATTAAAAAAACCAAAACCAAACAAAACCAACAACTTATAGGTAAAGGAATGCTGCATCATTCCAAGTGTTAAATATACAATGATTTTGGTTTAATAAGTTCAGGGATTCACACAAATTACTTCATTAGGTTAACGCTGCACGACAGCAGTTTTTACTTGTCAAAAACATTTTTCTGCGCTACCAAAATATCTCTCTGAATTCCTTCCTTTGTCCCTATGCTTTCAAGAGTATTTAAGGAAGAAAAATGTGCAACTCCCCTGCAGTAATATATTTCCAAGAGCTGGAAAGGCACGGGGAGTGAGCAGAAGTTAGTCCCCCGCTGTATTTTCAGCAGTTAAGTCCCATTTTCATTGACTCACATGCCTGTCAATTACACTCAACAATATTTATGAAAACAAAGTTATAAAGCAAAGGAAATCAATGTTACTGTTATTGTTATAAAAAATTGCACCTACTGGTAATCTTGTTTGGGGCATTGCTGCTAACATCACCAGCAGTCCCAGAAATGCATTTCTTTCTTCTCATTTCACAAGAAACACCATCAAGGAAGGCGCAAT
>JAAGNO010003990.1:15298-37798 GCA_033439905.1 Ceryle rudis | reverse complement strand
GATGAAGGTTGGTCTTGATGACCCTAGAGGTCCTTTCCTACCATAATAATTCTGTGATTCTATGACACGAATCTACCAGTCTGGACCTGATTTCAGAGAAGACAAGCAGAAGTATTTCTAACTGACATCAGAGTATTACCAGCATACTTCCATGTCCCTAATGCTCCAGGAGCACAAAAACTAGGAGAGAAACGGATTTTCCATCTGGCTCACCACATTTGTCTTGGACCACACTAACACGTTAAGCGCCGATTCCCATAAAACTGAAAACAATATGTCCTGTATTACAGCATCGAATATGACCTCAATAACACAATTAAAATCGGCACCCTCATTACATATCAAGACAGCCTTCGTGAGAACAAGCCCCTGGTTTCACGAGGCGTTTTAGATGGAAATGAGCTCCGAAGAAGGAAGCTGTGGGAGTCTGTCAAGCACGCAGTAAACGCGGGTTTGAAGCGTGGCATTTGCTGATGCAGATCCTTAATAACAACAACAGAACAGGTAGTGTGGAGGAGGGACTTTTCCATCATATTAAAGAAAGGAGTGATATGTGGTACGGCTGTCTGGATTTTCTTGGAAATATGAAGCAGTATCATTTATTAATTATGCTGAGGTAACCAGGAAGAAATTTAAATATAGAAGTAGTACCCAAAACTAGTAATTGGCTGGAACGATATCACAGCCCCCTTACTCTGCTGCTGTAGAAATTGCCAACAAAATATATTCCACTTCATTTCCCATGACACTAAACACTCAGAATACGCTTCCACATCTTAATATTATCGAAAGATGAAGTGACATTATGAAAAAACTTTACGCAGATCTCCTCTCTTTGTGGGCAAGCAACACTAGCTACGTCTCCTTAAATATGAAGACTTCTTATTTCAGCCTTCTTCCTCTCATACTTTTGTATCCTGATTGACTTGTCAAAACAAGGAATTGGTAGCTATCAGTGGTTTTCAGCCTATAAGATGAGCTGCTGGACTTCAGAGTTACCAGCAAACATTTATGAAAAGCACATAAACCAAACAGTGTAAAGCTGCTCTGGCATAAGAATAACACATGATTAAGTCTGATGGTCACCTTCAAAGTGTGTGTACATGACACAAATGTCCCAGAATAGCTGTTCTTGTCTATAGGAAAAGCAAAAAAGCAATGGGGCAACTCCTTTCCTAAAACCTCACCTGGAAATACCCTGCCTGGTGCTACATGGAGAGGTGCCTCCATCAGCCTCACTCCTAGAGGGAGTTGGATAAGCGCCCAGGTTGGGAACTGATGGTGCAAAAAGCAGTTCTTCGTTCACCACACCTTGACCACTAATCTGAGACAGAAATTCCCTCTGAGGAAGCAGTATAGTGATGAGACAAATTATATTGCTCTCCAGCAAAAATGGGTTTGATGGCTCAATGTTGTGAGCAACTACCAATGCTAAATTATTATTTTCATTTTTAATGAATAAAAATTAGTGCAACACATTTTTGTTGTTGTATATGTCGCACTGAAATTAAATAAAATAGATGGAACATTGTAGGTCTTAAACATCTAGGATGTAATTGTTAAAACAAAGTAAATTCCAGGTTAAATCTGTTCTTTATAATCCTGTGGGATGTGGATACTTGACAGATGTCAGAACATCCTGTATTATATATCCAGCCCCAACAGGCTGCCCAACAGGTATAGGGGGTGTGTACAATGGAATAAATTACACTTTCCCCAAAGACTTATGAAAGAGATATTTTTATTTCTATTTTTACAAGGCATAACAATCAAATTTCCTTTGATGGATGCTATTTTTGATTACCTCATCCACTATTTTTTCTTGAAAAGGTGCAAAAATGATTCTTCCAGAAGAACCACACCAGGCAGTACAAGAAACGTGCTGCAGAGTGGTTGCTAAAGATAAGTTCCTTAGAAGTTCAACTTGGCATTCTTCAATTACTAGTCTAATTATTCTTCTGTTATTTAGGCAGTGAGCCAAAGGTTTCCTGGGTGCAGAGGAAGTTAATAGGGGAGATGAAGCAAGATTGTGAGGCCATGTCAGCATATGTTCATTAAAGCCTGATTTCTTCAGCATTTAACTTACTCACTGCTCCAACAATGTACTGCTGCGTCTATGTATTTAATGATAAAAAAGAATAATTATTTACAATATTTCCTGACCCTCTTATTTTTGGTCATTTGTTCGGAGTTGTATCTGTATAAAAAAAACATGGACAAATTCATTGGGAAATTGAGAGAAAAGAGCTCGACATCTCCTGTTCATTGCTAGAAGGAAATTAAGGAGTTTCCAAAAGCTTGCCGGTAATCCCCACTGCTTTCTAGCATTCAGCACTGGATATATATAATTACATATGAAAAAATTACATTTGAAGAAAGTTATTTAAGTTGCAAAGCCGAGTACTTGAGAGTTAAGAAATGCCGTTTTTACAACAGCCCGTGCAATCTTGATTCTTCCCGCTTATGTATCCAATTTCTAATATTAAAAGAGAGGCAATGGGAAAATATTACGTGATTATACAGTTAAAGGTTGTATCGTACTGCACGTGCTCATGGGAGCTGAAATAACGTTGCAGACACATGTAACCGTAAATCTGGCATTCCTTAACGTACAGATCTTGCCTGTACAAACTAAATAACTTCCTTTTAACATAATTTTTATGTCATTTCCTGTTTTGTTTAGTTTCTAAGGAAATATATAAAACAAGCCAGCTTGTGCACAGCTATCTAAAAAAAAAATATGCAATTTCTTGAGCCCAGGTCCTACTCTTTGTTTTCCTCTGTCTCCCACACTTGCTCACTCTGTTCTCCTGGCAGGAGATGGAAACATTCCCACCCATGGAGGTACCCAGGGGTGTTAGGGGTGAGATGTAGGTGTTAGGGTGATGCTGGCCTGGTGGGCCATGCTGGCCTCCATGACTCATCAACATCCTGCCAGGTCAGGATCAGCCTCTCGGGCATTTAACCAAAACCCACCTGTGACCTTGAAGCCAGAGGAGGGAAACAGAGGCTTAAAAAAAATCATTCATAGCTCAGTGAAACCTGAAAGATATTTTGTGGTACCCAGAAAAGGCATTTCTCTGGCCTGAAGGTTTTTCTCACTGCCAAATTTCAAGAGTCTGCTGCAAACCATGTGGCTGCTGGAGATCATCCAAAAAAAAAAAAAAATAGCCCTGGGAATCTCCCCCAGCATGAAGGGCTGGGCAGTCAAACGGCTCCTGCTGAGACACCACGAGGGGGTACAATGGCTCTCCTGTGGTTTTTCAAAGTTGGAGGAGTTTGCCATTAGCAATAGAGGGAGAAGGAACAGGTTCCCTCCGAATTTCCAACCCCAAGACGTGCCTGATGCTGCCGGCAGCTGCTCCTGAAGGTGCAGCCCCAGCCCAACCCACAGCTGGGCATAGCTGTGGGAATGGTACAGGGCATCCAAGGATGGAGAGAAGGAAAAATCTATTGTAGATATTGCAAATTAATCCAAATCCTTCCTGGCAAATCTGCTTGTTTAATATCTTCATTTAATTTCATTTCAGAGTCAAGGAAAATGAGATATTTAAAAAAAATATAAATGTTTATTAATGCAAGTTTTGGGGAAAAAAAATCTACTAGCTTCCCCTCACCCACCCTAAACTTAGTACAGAGAGAACCTGAGTTGTATTCAGTATTAAATGTAAAAATCTATATTTTTTTTTTAGTTTCAAAATGAGCTTAACTAAAGCAGGATTTCATGGATCACCCACAGACTTCTAAGAAGACTTTCCCATTAAAATTATGGAAGAAAAAAAAGAAAAAAGAACAAAAGGTAGCCAAATGTCTTACAGCATATTAGGAATATACCCAACCTCAAAAAATTTTTATTAACCTCTCACTTCTTCCAAATTCAGAAAAATTGCCCCAAATAAGAGTCATAGTCCAACATCAGGAGTCTTCTTCTTTGGAGATATTAAAATCCTGGGCAACCTGCTCTGAGTGACCCTCTAGTAGCGGGGGGGTTGGACAAGATGATCTCCAGAGGTCCCATCCACCCCCCTACCATGCTGGGATTCTGTGATTCTGTGTGATCAGAAGCTGCCAAACATCTCAATGCAACTGAGCACCACAGGCTGCTCTGGTTCCAGGGTAGTTTAGAGGTACATTCATTACCCAATGGGAGCTGTAACAGGGGAGGCACATCATGTTGCATTTTTTACTGCACAATGTGATTATTTAAAGGCAAAGTCTCGAGTCCCATGTCATTGCTTAAATCTATGGAGACTTGTCCCTGAACTTTATATGGCAAGTAGTTGCCTTCCGTGCAATGCACTGTGAAGAGAAACTGTCCTTACCAGCCAACCCAGAACATCTCCTGCCATCAGAAACCTTTTTCCCGAGATGCGAAGTGGCCTTTCCATACAATATTGGCAACCTGTCTTGAGCATTATTTCATATGTTTTATTCTATTTCTTTTCCCACAGATCACCCTGGTTTAAACCACAGCAAGCAGAGCAGATGTGCTTGTGTCTGACCTCTGCAGCAGCCCCTGCTGTTGGGTGGGATGCTAAAGGCTGAGCATCCTTGCTGGAGGACCTGGCTCTGACCTGTGTTTTTGTCAAGAGCTTTAAAATACAGGCGTTCGAGAAGGTCACTGGGAGTGAAAACATGCATACCTACAAATCAGAAGGCTGAAAGGAAAGAAAACTGCATCGTGTTAACTAAAAGCTGTTGTAGAAATCACACGCCATGTGTGAGTGACCAGAAGTTCCATCTGAATATGAGAAAAAACTTCTCTGCTGTGAGGGTGATAAAACCCTGGCCCAGGCTGCCCAGAGAGGTTGTGGAGTCTCCTTCTCTGGAGAGATTCCCAACCCGCCTGGACACTGCACTGCTGGGACCCCTGCCCTGGGTTACCCTGCTGGATGGAGCAGGGGGGTGGCACCAGATCCTCTCCAGAGAGCCCTTCCAACCCCCACCATACGGGGATTCTGGGTTTCTGGGATTATGTTTCACAAAAGCCTGGTTCTGAGCAAATATTTCAGTCATTGATCTCATGGTGCAAAAAAAGACCTCAGCCTTCTCCAATCATGATGCGAAGGGGAGCCCTGGATGAGGATAGACTTCAGAATCGTGCATGGTGCTGCACATTGACCCTCTTGCAAACTTCACCTGCTCCTGCAAACCCCACTAACATCTCCTGCTCCAAAGCCTCCCAGCCTCGCAGCTGTAAAGCAGCACAGCTGCCAATGTGTCAGGGACATCTACCAGCTCCTAAAACACCTGCTCTGAAAAATCTGCTCTCTGCAATTAAATATTTAGATGATGCTTCATTTATGAAAATTAGATTTTTTAGGAGTGAATTACAATTAACTTAATTATTCTACTAAAATATGAAAATTGTAGTATATTATTAGAAACATATTTTTCTTGCAAAACTCTGTTTGCAATCTAGCCAGGGGAAAAAAGAAAAAAAAGTTAAAAAAAAAAAAGTTATGAAATAGACTTTTTATAGTAGGTGTTAATTCTGAATAATTAGGATTAGGCACTGGGGATTTGCAACCTAAATAAAAATTACCTAATTAACCCTTATATTGGCCCTAACAGAGAAGCCAAATAGTTCAGCAATAAAAAAAAAAAATAAAGAAAAAGGAAAAAAAATGCCCTCCGCACACAGAAGTGAATATCTAATAGTCTAAAACCAAAAAAGGGGTTTAAAGACATCTCCTGGAAAATATTTACAAGCCTAACAAGAGCCATCCAGACAGCTGGGATTTGGATTTGCCATAATCCAGACATTTTACAATCACATCCCCAATTAGGAAATGTGAAATCAACTGAGGTCTTTTTTATTTCTTGATACTTTCCTAGTGCTGCTGTTGCCTTCACTGTTTTCTTTTTACAGTGATTATTAGTCTTATATGTTATGGGGTTTTTTTTGTCTAGATTTTCTCAAGTATCCTTTGGAAGTCCAGGAACTGATGCATTCATGGGAGCAAGACTTGGCAGCCTCTAGGCCAACACCCTGGCCAGGAGGGACACACAATGGCAGATACTGAACCCTCCTCAGCTCCTCTGGAAGTTCAGCCCTGGGCATTGCTCCTCAGAGCTGTGCCTGGAATCATGGCCAAGAACCAACCATCTCTCCCCGCAAAGCTCTTCTGAAAGAAACCCTGGGCAGCATCACACCATCACTGGGAGGAGAGGGGTGTGTGGAAAGGAGGTTCTCATGGCCATAATCACCAGTGCATTGCTGAAGTAGAAAATCTTTTCCTTCCTTGGTCAAGGACAAAGGTTGATACCACAGACTCATACATGCACTAACAGTGCTGGAGAGGACGTCCAGTTTGTTTCTTTGTCCAGGATGTAATATTCAAGACATAATTCCAAGATAAAAACACTCTGCTGGAGTTCTATATGTTTTAAAGCTTCTTGGTTTTTTTTTCATTTTGTAGACAGACTTGGCAAACTGCAGAAATACGAGCTAACACTTGAGCTGAAACAAGAGCTGGACAAACTTTGAGGTTGCTAGGGTTTGAGATGCATGCAGAAGCCAGTCAGATCCCTTT
This sequence comes from Ceryle rudis, assembly GCA_033439905.1. Taxonomy (NCBI): domain Eukaryota; kingdom Metazoa; phylum Chordata; class Aves; order Coraciiformes; family Cerylidae; genus Ceryle; species Ceryle rudis. The sequence continues at coordinate 31,262 of JAAGNO010003990.1, read as the reverse complement.
AGATACAACCATACTCCATGAGTTAAGAAAACATGGAGCTTATGCCCAGCTTTTCACAACAGGTGAAATGTGCCAAACAGGTCCCAGACTGCGACAAAACTGTGGCAGCAGCCTCACTAAAGATGTGCAAGTTCTCCTCTCCTGTTGCACAGGGAAGGATGTGTATAATTACCTGTATTACCAGTAGGACAACAGCATAATCTAAGTGAATTCTGTGTGATGGCTGAATAATGAATGATTCTGGCATAAGTGAGATGATGTTATCTGTCTAAAGAGCTTCATCAGACTAATACCTAGCCAACAGTAATCACCACCCTTATCAAGAATCAGCTGAAACATTGATGTTTGTAGACATGCAATGCACATGAACATTGATACAGTCAGGAGCAGAAGAAAGCGTGAGCTTTCTAGTAACCTTTATGGGTTCCTCTCATTCAAGTGGAAGAGGGCTGGAACACCTCTCCTATGAGGACAGACTGAGTTGGGGTTGCTCAGCCTGGAGAAGAGAAGGCTCAGGGGAGACCTAATTGCAGCCTTACAGTACATGAAGAAGACCTACAACAAAGCTGAGGAAGAACCTCTTACAAGGGCTTGTAGTGACAGGACAAGGGGTGATGGCTTCATACTGGAAGAAGGGAGATTTAGGTTAGAAATTAGGAAGAAGTTCCTTGCTCTGAGGGTGGTGAGACACTGGCACAGGTTGCCCAGGGAAGCTGTGGATGCTCCATCACTGGATGTTCTCAAGACTGGGCTGGATGAGGTTTTGAGCAACCTGGTCTAGTGGGAGGTGTCCCTGCCCATGGCAGGGGGTTTGGAACAAGATGATCTTTAAGATCACTTCCAACCCAAACCGTTCTATGATTCCACGATTCATTCCATGAAGTAACCATGAAAAGCACTGTTTAAATAACAGAAATACAATGTTTTAGCTCAAAAAAATAATAGTACAATTTACTCGGTGAACATTTGCTGCCTTAACCTTACAGCATTCCTTTCCTTCTTCATCTTGCTTAAACCCTGGCTCTGACATATCTCTCCATAATGGGGTCAGCACCTTCCTGGACTTGCCCTGCACCCTTAAAGCCCTCTGCTACAGGGATCTCTTGTGTAAGTGCAGGAGGGATTTCACACCAGCCCTTGTGCAGGGTAAGCATCCAGCCCATCCTGCAGTCACCAGCTGGCAACTGTCAGACCTCGTGCCTCATCAGTTCTCTCCCTCCAAGGCTTTCTCCAGCTGCCGTTTCAGCAAGGTGTCCCAAATCCCTTGGGGTGCCCTTGTAGCACCTGCTGCTCACTCAGGTGCCAGTCCCCATCACTCTGCAGCACCCGTGAGCAGATCTTCCCTGTGGGATCACCCAGTCCCACCACGCTGAGAACTGCAGACCCTGCCCTGCCTCCCAGGAAAAACAGGGATTTTGCTCAAGGTTTATAGATTCAATCAAACCTCCTTGAATAATTCCCATGGAAGAACTCTACAGACATGAGGCTGAAGCCTTAATTTTTTTAAGTTTGCTTTTCCCCTGCTGTACAGATTAAATACATAATTTGATTTCATCTCGTTCAATTTTAAAATGATTAATCTTCTAAAAAACCCACATGAGTGGTCCCAGCTCAGACCAGCTGGACAGGTGCATTCCAATTGCAAAGCCCCATCTCTGACTTGGATTTCTTCTCTTGCCATGCACACAGGCACCAGGAGTGCCCAGTCCTGTATCCAGAATACTGTCCCCAACAGAAAGGGCCAAGCTGCAAAATCCAAGTCCCCAAGAGCACCACAGTGCCCATCAAGAAATGCAGAAAATTAGAAATGCTCCTTTTTTGTCTGCTGGCAGGTTGCCTCCTGCAACGTAGGCTGGATTTCCTTCTTTTCAGATCTGGAAACAATATAAATGGGAGATAACTTGCAATCCTTAATGCTTTCCATCCTCTTTGCAAAAATCTTTTTATAATGCTCAAATAGTTGGCTTCCAGTGATGATATTATAATGATCCTGGGGAGTACTGAGAAACTGAGAGTAAATTCAAGTCAAATACATTTAAGAAAATTAATACAATATCAGAGACCTTATATTGAATAATTTTCATTACAGGATATAATTCTCTTACTGGGGAAGAGCAATAACATGGTGATTGTTGATGTTGCCAGTGCCTTTTTGTAATTTTTTTTTTAAATCTGCAATACTTAGGCATTAAATTGTGCCGTTATAGTTGCTCGGCAACCATAACTTCTGCATACGCACCTCCCATGGTTTTGTAGCAACAACAATCTTATGATAACAAGGGGATGGGTATCTCTTTTGCAATCAAGATTCTTCTTGATATGTAAATTTATGCAACGTTTTATGTATTATGTATGGAAAAAATTAAAATAATTATTTCATTTGAGTAATGAGCCTTAAGTGTTGATTTTGGTTTGAAAATTTTGCAGGAATGGACCTGCTGAAAATCAGATACCAATAACCAGAAGAAATCTATTGGCATGTAGTAAAACAATTATGTTCTCTTTGGAACACCTGCTATTTATGTATTTCAAACATGAGATACAAAACAGGAGTGGGGAGAGTGTTCAGGGTTTGTGGGTTTGAGTTTTGGAGAGGAAGATGAAATGGTTATTTAAGACAAAAGGAGAAAAATTAAAACAAAACAAAAAAAAAAGCCAAAACTAAGCAAAATAGATTCAACGTAAATCCAGTGCCTGCAGAGCAGGCCAAAGCTGAGTCAATGTTCTCAAGAGAAACCTGTTCCTCCCAGGTACACTTCCAGGACTCAGTACAGGAGACCACTTCAACATACAATTTCACTTGAAGGATTTAGAGCCTGATAGAAACTTGGGCACCCCCAGAGCAAGAGACAAAGGTACCTGGGTGCTACCCCTCCATATGGACCATAAACCTGTGCCCTAGTGCAGTGGGGACAGGCTCGAATGGAAAAAAACCCCTCAGCTTTAACAATGTTTTTTTCCCTCTGGACCCTTTAGACTGTGGAGGAAATTACCTGTGGAGATGCTACTGTTATCAGATGTTGTATGTCATCAAGACTTTGTTGAGAAGTCCCAATCCTGCATGGATTTCTACCTCTGAAATACCAATATTCAACATTTATATTTTGCCTTGCTCAGAGTCCATGACCAGGGTCAATGGCAGAGCCACCACAGAGCTCTGTTAAAGACAGAGCAGAAGCCCTGGGTGGCACAGCCACCACTGGCATCACTGGTGCGCTCAGCCTAACACACGTGCCCAGAAAAGTCTCATCTCTGGTCATCCGGCCACAGGGAAGCTGGAAGCAGACTGGGAATGTGTCAGAGATCCTGCAGAATGAGCAAATAAAAGAGTGGGAGAACATAAAATAAATAAGAAGGGTGTTTCTAACTCTGTGCAGGAGATTTCTTTGGGACAAGGTGCCCAGGAGTCCCACTCCCAATAAAAAGCTTTTTTTGGTGGATTCAGACTGCTGAGTCTTCACATCCTCCTCCTCTAGGGGAATCAGTGGGAGCAGCCCAGTGACTTTGGTGCAAATTCAGTAAAAACCTGAATTACCTGTAGATTAGTTCTCATGTCCGTAAGGGCAAAATACACTGCAATGAATTGATATAAGCTAAATTAATTTGCCTGACAAAATATTTTTCATTATTTTCAATGCTTTGGATTTGATTTTTTTTTGGTCTTCAGAACAGTCCTATACTCATAGTACATTTATTTTTATTCTCATCCTCTCTACAAAGAGAATAAAAAACTAAATAAAGAACTTATTAGACCATCCTGCAAGAGCGTCAGTGGACCAAAATGTTTCTTTTCTTAATTGTTTTAATTAAGGAAAAAGCAAAATTATCTACATTTCCCTTTCAATTACTAGAGGGAAAAAATAATCTGATATTGCGTACTGAATTTGGATGAATATTTTATTGGGCAACACCTCTGAGTGATTTTAATTTTTTAATGTAAAAATACAAGTTTATTTCTTTTCAACTAGAACAGATTTTAACTTTTCACAAAAAAACCACCAAATTAGGATCCAGTTTTAATTTCTCCTTTAACACCACTTTCTCATTGAGCCAGATTTCTCCACCATAACCACAATCTAGTTTCATCTTTCTGGGATACCACTGGCAAATTTATGTGGCACTGCAGAAGAAAGAACTTCTCTGTAGATCAAAGAGGTAATTTCCCCTGTTTCATCTTTTCCTAATCAGGATATTCTCCAACTTCTGGAAAGCCTTGTAAGTACTTGAATGTCATGTCTCTTTATGAAGCTATGATTGCTCTAAATTGAGTCTCCTGCTCAACTGTTGTTGAGTGCTGATGCCCCAGTACCCGTACAACATAATCCATGCTGCCTCTAAGAACAGGACCTTTCTCCTGCCCTGGGGCCACCACAAAAATATATCTGCCAACCAGAAAGATTGTAAATAGAAAAATAATAGAATCCTAGGATTGGTTTGGGTGGGAAGGGACCTTTCAAGGCCATCTGGTCCAACCCCCTTGCAGGGAGCAGGGCCATCTGCAACTAGAGCAGGGTGCTCAGAGCCCCAGCCAACTGCACCTGGAATGGTGCCAGGGATGCAGAATCTGCCCCATACTCTTTTGAGCAATGACTTTTTTGAGCACTAGAAAGGAAGCCTTTGCTGACAGCAGCCTCCTGGTCCTCCACCATGACATTGCTCTGTATCTTTCCCCATCACCTGTAAGAAACATGACCTCACCCAGCCCTCCCTGCTTCCCAGAGCTGAAAGCATTTTAAAAAGCGCTTTAACTTAGATGTGCCATCAGAAGTGGCAGTGCATGGAAGCTGCCACATCACTGCAACACACTAAACATTTCCCCAAGGACATTATGGTCTGGGTTCCAAATATAATTAGGAGAAATTTCAAACACTGCTTTAGATTACGTATACACTAACATGCAGTACTGACATAACTATAGAGAGTATTTCTTAAAGTCTTTAATCATCAAGTCATATTTTGTCTTCTTTACTTATAGGTCATTTCTTTGACAGAATAAATTATGATTAGCCTCTTAGTTTAAATGTAAAATTTAGCAGAACTATAGTGTCACTGCTCTCTGTGTTCTTTCTTTCAGTATTTCCCTTTCATTAAAACTGCCTTTGAAATCTTTTACCCTCTACTATATCTGAAGCCCAGTGAGGACACTCTAATTTCTGAAACCCTGTCTGTGCTAAAGGAAAATGTGGAGGAGGCTTAGGCTCCTCCATCATTTGGGTTAGGTTTTTTTTTTCCTTTTTTAATATTATTTTTTATTTATTTTTTTGTTTGTTTTAGGCTACCAAGATCACAGTACTTCTGGTATACAACAGGCAGGGAGAAGACAGACAGAATATGGGATGTGCTGGGAGATTTTCAGTGCAAACTGTGCATTTTCTTAGAGCTCAGTTCTCTTAATATCCAAGGAACAGGACCAAATAAAAATAACCATTTGTATTCAGGCACATCCTTTTCCGATCCCCAAATTTTCTTATATGCCATGTCTGTATGTGCATATATAAAATATTTACTCTGAATAGAGGCAACATGAAATTATCATAGAATCATAGAATCATTCAGGTTGGAAAAGCCCCTCGGGATCATCAAGTCCAACCATTAACCCTGCTCTACACAGCTCACCCCTAAACCGTGTCCCCCAACACCACATCTAAATGACCCTTAAACCCCTCCAGGGATAGTGACTCAAAATAACAGGCTCAGCCCTTCTGAACATCATAAACTTTGCTGGCCAGGATCATGTATTTGTGTATAATTTTCACCACCTCCAGAAACCTTATTTTCTGCTTGATTCTTTCTGCTGCCCAGAAGTGTTTGTAAAGCACACAACTGCTACATGCACATCCCAGTTGCTGCCACTCACGAAACCCACGGTGTAAGCACTCTGGTTGTCAAAGTTTATGCAGAAGACTCACCAACATCCCGCCTGGGATTTTACCAGGAATCGAACACTCACTGAAGTTGGGACAGCACTTGGCTCGTGCTACCACACTAAACTACATCCAAACTACCATAGATAAGCACGCTCTCACAGCATTTTCACAAGACCCTGGGCGTACATTAAGAGGCACAGTACATTTGTTAAAGGTGACACAAGCAATGAAGCAAAAAAAAAAGGGGGGGGGAGGGAAGCCCCAAAAACAAAACAAAGAAATCACAACTGACCAAATATTACATTGCTGGAAACAGCTTCATCTACTCCTGCAGCACTACTTTGAGCAACACAATGCCTGCAATAAGAGGGGTCATAATAAAATGTATTAGACTTGCCAAGGTAATATTTCACTGGGCTGAAACATTGCCTTGCACAGCCAGTGAGATTGTTTAAGTGCTGAGCATTTTGCAAGTTAAATCTCTATAAATAGGACTGCAACATGCAAAGAGTAGCTTGACCATAATGGTTAGCAACTGCCACCCGATGTCCTGTAGAAAAACTAAAATTGCATGACATTTTATAAAAATGGGAATTTAAAGTCTTCTGGAGAGGGTGAGGTTATAATGTTGTTGGACCAATACTATAAAACATGAAAGATTTCATTCTGCTGCAATAATTCTGCTGCTCTGATGCAGGCTTTCCTTAAAAAAGTGCATCTGCATTGCAATGCTTAGAGATGCTCGTGAGTCTTCATGATGTATTCCCCCCCAAAATCCGAGGGATTGCTTTGGACAGTGTCTGAATTTCATCTGGGAAAACTAAATAAGGTTGCTACTTTGGAGCAAGGGCCCCTGTGATCCTCTGCTTGGCAGGACAATAGAGCATCCATGGGAATTCTGTGCCATAAATTTGAGAAGCCCGTGGAAACTGGGAAATGCAGTTCTAAATCCCCAGCTCCCCAGCACCTCAGAGCCAGAGCAACACCACGGTGGGGGGAAACTGGCTCGAGGGATATAAAGTTGCAGATTTGCTGTTCCCACACACCTCCCCTTTCACACCTTCTGCCTGCCTCCAAATCTCTGTCCCAGAAACCCCCTTCCCTGAGCAGGATTTCCAGTAAACAGAGGGTGTGCAGCCCTTGGGGGTCTAAGCCATTAATTTTGACCTCCTCATGCTATAAAACCCCAGCAGATCCCTTAAAGCCCTTTAGGAAGCTAGGTGTCTAATTCCCATTATCCAAGACCATTGCATGGAAGGGAAAAAAAAAAAAAAAAGCAATTAGGGACTGTAAACTCCCTCTTAAATGTTTCATATAAGATTCCTAAACCTGTTTCAAATGACCAGATCCTGTGGGAGGACTTCTGTCTTTTTAGATGTTCTCACAGTGTATTTTGAGATGCAGAGCAGCTAGGACATGGCCTATGGTTGTACAGCATCGTGTGAAGCAATGTACAACAGAGCAGATACAACTTTAAGTAATTTTCAAAGTCCCTTTCCCATAAAAGATCACATTAAGAAGAGGGGTGGAGAAGTTTTCCTTGAAAAAAGGCCAGAGGATGAAATTTCCATTGTCGGTTCCACAGCAATTTGTAAATAAATACACCTAGTAACTAGTAATTAACATTTTATTAGATAAATGACTCATGCTCGCTAAATTACCATGCATAAATATGCCATTAATATGCAGCAGAACTTATAGTTCAAAGCTATCAGCAATGTAAACATATGTTCACACACTCCACCTCGGTGCACTCATGTATCTACATTCAAGGACTGCCATGCAAATATATCACTGATTTAGGGGGCTTCAAAATCTAAGGGAGAACTGCATCTTTCAACTGAGCTTAATATGACGTTGGGATGAATGTGCTTCAGCTCACAAGAAGGCAGATCCATCGCTGTGGAGCTGGTTTGCTCCCTGATGATTAGCAGTGGGCAGAAAGCTTAATTTTATGACTGTTACAGAAGTGTCAGGCTGTCCAGTGATTGAGGAGGAATAGGGTATTTCATCCACACCTCTCCTCTGCATTCCAGGCAGGCAAAGGAGCCTTGATGCTCTCCTCTGCTTGCAGCCACCCTGAACATCCCTCAAACCAAGTACTCACCTGGGCATGCATGAGCAGCCAGTTGTGCTCAGCATCTCCTACACCTGGAACCACTCTTTTATGTCCCTTTAAATACATTAACAGCTTATTAGAGGTCAAAGAAATCACGACTTGACAATTCTTTCATAGATTCATAGAATCCCAGACTGGTTTGGGTGGGAAGGGACCTTTCAAGGTCATCCAGTCCAACCTCCCTGCAGGGAGCAGGGACATCTGCAACCAGAGCAGGGTGCTCAGAGCCCTGGCCAACCTCACCTGGGATGGGGCCAGGGATGGGGCAGCCACCACCTCTCTGGGCAGCCTGGGCAAGGGTCTCACCACCCTCAGTGTCCAAAATTTCTCCCTTCTCTCCAGTCTAAAACTCCCTCTTTCAGTTTAAACCCATCACCCCTTGTCCTGTCCTGTCGCAACAGGCCCTGCTCAAAAGTCTGTCCCCATCTTTCTGACAGGACCCTTTAAGCACTGAAAGGCTGCAAGAAAGTCTCCCAACCTGCAGTAAGGTCTCCCACACCACAGTAAGATCTTCCAGGTTTTCCCCTGGAAAGTCCTCCCTTCAGCCCCTTACCTGGCAAACAGGAAGGCATTGAGGAGCTACTTGGTACTTTTCATTCTGCTTCTAAGTTAAATATATAGTTGAAGCAAAATGTATATTTTATTGTTTTCTTGGGCTATGATTAAACTTCTCATCCACTACCACTGATCACCAGCTTTGTCTGACAGGGTACTGTGGCAACAGATTTCCTGTCAGGCAGAAGACAACCATTGCCCCCTAGTTCAAAGCTGCCTCTACCTCTTCTCAAGGTACTTTTGGTGCAAACAGTATCACTTACAATATGTTTTAAAAGGCTACACAGAGCTACCCGAGGTGAGTATAAAACTTTTTGGTTAAAATATCAGACACGGGGCATGATTCAATATCCATTCCCATTTACAGTGTGTACAAGGATATTGCCTTTTGCTGCCACACATTCAAGATTGTTAGAGGGGCTGTACAGAAAAATTAACCTTAAAATTCTCACAAGAGCTTGGTTTTTTTCAGAAAAGCAGAGGAGAAAAACCACACCTGAAGTTGTCCGTGTCCTTTGTCAAAGCAGGAAATTTGTTAGATGTGTGCTATGTACAAACAACATAAAATGCACGTATCTGGGTAGATGTTTTCCATAACAATGCTCTGAGAAATTGCATTAAATCTCAGATATTATCCCTGGTTTTATAGAATTGCCCACAGAGACAGGCACCAACAGCACTATTAAGTATCAAAAAAGTACCAGGCTTGTTACAGGAGCTTTATGAGAGCCAAGGATCAAATATTTTTTCACAGTTTTATGTGGATAGTTTCATGAAAATTGATCAGGTCTAAAAAGTCACAGTCCAAATGAAGCTAAGGTTAAAGATAATTTATACATGATATTCCTAATTTTATTCTGAGCCCTTTTATTACTATGTAGGCCTTTATGACTTTAAAGAAAATGTCAGTGGCAGCAAATGACATTGTACTGAATAATCTAGTTATGAGGGAAAAGACATTTAAAACTATTCCATATCAGCTTTGCTCTGTTCTGCTGAACTCACAGTTTTATCCCACACAACTGGGCAAAACTCCTCTCTGTATTTTTAAATCCTTTTCACGGTTGCTTTACAAACCCAAGTCTATTCTTCTTCTCTTTTTAATTCTTCAGAAATTTCCTGGTTTTCTTTTTTTCTCTAAATAAATCGAGGGAATTCAGTTATGACCTCACATGTTCAGGGGCTTAACACTATGTGTGTTGCCATCTCAGCTGCTCAGCCCAGCCTCAAACATTTAAGACATGGGAAAATTTGCTCTGTTTGTGCCACTTACCTGTCCTTGAGAGCAGCTACTCTAATCAGATCAGCTCCACAACAGGGAGAGCAACGAGAGACACATTTTTGCAGCTCTTTAAGGAGAAAGCCAAGGTATTTCCTTAAGTTGCTGCCTGGATGATGTTGGGAACAGGGATGGGTTTGAAAGACATCTTCAGCCTTTCCCTGGAGTGGCACATTGACCAGTGTACAGAATTTGTTCCACCTCTTCTTCTCCCCCTTTTTGACAATCTCCAAATTTAAAACATCAACTACAAATAAAAAAAAAAAGAAACAGCAAAAGATGATGGATATTTGCACTGCTATTATAGACCCTGGCTTGATTGTCTTTCAGACAGAGATCTGTCTTGTACCAGCAACATTTACTTTTTTCTTTTTTTTCCAACCAGAGAAAGGACTGTGATCCAGAGTGATGCATCAGGTAGGCTGTTGACACCCCTCTGAAGCCACCATTTGATGCATGGAGCTGGTCTAGAAGGGCACCTTTCCCCAGGAGATTCCCAGAGGAGTCCCAAGAGAGGAGCCCTGTCCTTGCTGCTATCCAGGCCCAGGTCTTCATACAGTGGGTTAACCTGCCCTGTCCCTACCCCTGTCCAGGACAAGACCTCCCGATGATGGCACAACCTGCCCTGTCCCTACTGCTTTTCAGGACAAAGTCTTGTGGTTGGACAACCTGCTGTGGAATGAAAGACCTGCCCAGTGAATGACAGTCAGGCACATGCTCCCAAACACTATGGATGCTTAAATTACTAACACAAAACTAGAAGCACCTAAAATCCATCAGAATGGTTCTCTGAATATTTAGGATTTTTGATGTAAACAATGTTCCTTGAAGCATTTTGTCTTTGATGTAGCAGAAGGATGAACACAAATCTGTCACAGGTACAGTTCTGTAATTGTTATAAATGAAGCTTATGCTTGAATATCAGTCCTTGTGTGTATTTACAGGAAAGAAATTGTTAATAAATGAAAATAAAGAGTATTTTCATATAACACATGGGATTGTGATTCAACTGCTGAAAAAACCTCCAGTGTTAAACAGCTTGCAGATTTTGGTTGTTTTGTTGTTGTTGTGCATTTGGTTTGGGTTGTTGGTGTTTTGGGGGTTTTTTTTGTGATTTCTTGCACAGGAAAAGAAATTAGAGTTCTTATCATGAACAACCTTTCCAAATTCTGCCACTGTCTGAATCAACACTACCCCTGTTTTTCCAGATGCTTGTTTGAAAGGCAACTGTTATTGCATGTCATGACTGTGTTCATAGCTGAGTAAACACCTTCACAGGTGCAAAAAGATCCAAAGGCTGAGAGATTGGTAAGGCTGAAAAAGCAGAAATTTTAGAGCTATGTGTGGTGAACAAAGAAGATGTCTAAATGAAATACAATATTTTCCTGTGTCTTAAGTGTAACACTTCATTAGCTGGAAAAGCAGCTAGAGTCTTGTGTCTGTGCATGGGGTTTAATCAAAAATCTAGTCTTGTTTGAAAAGTGATTAGGTAAAAATGTCATTGATTTCTAAAGCAAATCTACTCACTGAGTATTTCAGAGCCATAGACTCCTTTGTCGCAATACTATTTATATTTTAATTATTTTTCAGTAGTGGCCAAATTCAACTCTCATGATGTAATAAGAGTAGAAATTGTTGTGACAGGTGTGTTTTCTAAGGGCAAAGCCAATTCTTGCCAGCAGGATTTGCTCTCCCTGCTTTTTTATTTATTTATTTTTGTGCATGTGAACACATTTCCTCATCACTATCTTTCATTAATATTTCTTTTAATCAAAAATCAGCCTCATGAAGCAAACTTCTCTTGGGTCAATGAACCACCCCAGTCTGCAGCACCTTATCCAAGACAAAGTATAACAGACTTGAGACATGCTGGGCAGAACTCCTCACTCTATATCCTTGCTACAGAAAACGAGAGCAATTAAAAGTACAATTTCAGGGCCTTCACAAAGGGATGAAGTGCTACAGGAGAAATCCCTTGTGCCTAAAACACAGGGGTGGACGAGGCTGGTGATGACCTGTGATGGAGTTGTTGCTCAGCACTGGAGGTTTTCAGGGCAAGTCTTTTGCTGTGCTTCTCACCAGCTCAGGGTTTTTAGGTGACTCCAAGTTTCTGTGAAGAAAATTTAATAAAGAAGTGCAAGAATTGCTGTGGATCAGGCAAACTGTCCATCCACGTGACTATCCATGACCTTGACTGTGTTTCCAAATGCTCCACAGAGACCAGAAGAACCCACCATGGGTCAGGTAGGGAATAGCCACAGCGAATGCTCCTTCCTAACTCCAGTTTGTTGCTGTTTTGGTCAAATACATTTTAAAAAAATATATATACGTGTTCAATTAATTTATATGGTAAACTATAAATAATTTTTCATAGATATGAGTGGGTCTATCTCCTGAAGGGTGCATCTTTAAAAAAGTTATTTCCCAGTTACTGTAATTAGTGATATTCTCAGTGTCTGCCTAAATATATATAAACAAATATTAACTTCATTATTATGCAGTTATTTCATCCAAGTACTGTTCAGATGAACAAATGTTTAATAAATCTTGCTCCATAACATAGAAGAAATTATCAAATCCCCATGTACCTGAACAGGATCTTTTAATATGACTTTTTAATGAGACAGAAGATATCACCAAAACCCTGAAAGGGTCCTGTAGAGATGTTATTGATCTTTGGAGTTAGATCACCTTAATGATTATCTTTCATAGCAGCTGGAATATTTTTCTCCTCGTCTAGTAGAAAGACACATCTGAAGGTTAAATATAGTGGAATGTAAACTTTTGGCAAAAGTTTATAAATCCATCGAGTCGAGGAAGAATAGCAGCTTATTATTTATTTCCTTTTGTAGAATCAGATTCTTTTAAGTAGGAAAAGACCTTCAAGATCATCAAGTCCAACCATTAACCCAGTGCTGCCAAGGCATCACTGACACATGGCCCTCAGCACCACAGCTCCACATGGGGCTTTGAAACCCCTCCAGGGATCATGGGGACTCCACCCCTGCCCTGGGCAGCCTGGAACAGCCTTTGACAACCCTGGATCTTAAAGGTCTGTTCCAACCAAAGTAATTCTATGATGCTATGATTCTTCCCTGAGCACCCAGGCACGGGTGGCATGCAGTGGCAAATTAGCAAATTATAATTCACCTGACAGAGAAATTTGCTGGGAAAAGATCCAAAGCACCTGAAACAGGGTTAAAAGAAGATAAATATAGTGGAGCAGGAAGGGGCTCACACCATGTTCCCGCTCCCAGTGTTATGGGACACAGGTTGCCCCCAGAATCTTTCCCACACAACAGCTTCTGCACAATCTCAGTGTGAGGAGTCTCTGTCTCTGGACAGATTCCAAACCAGCCTGGACAATGCAATCCCAGGCCCCTGCTCTGGGTGACCCTGTTGGGAGGGTGGCACCAGATGATCTCCAGAGCTCCCTTCCAACCCCTACCAGTCTGATTCTGTGATGCCTGCAGCCCTGAGGGACAGCTCTCAGCCAGCCACAGTGTTGGTCTCAGGGGCCAGATCTGCAATTCTTCACCAGGCACCAACAGCAAACACAATTTTACAGAGATTAGTTCTCCTCCTAGACCAGGATGCACATACCCCAGGGTGCTCCCAAAAGGCAGGAGATGGCACTCACTGCCTCCAGCCCCAGAGCAGTCACACACAAGGTATCACAGTGCTGCTGGATTACTGGGACCAAGCCATCCAAGGGCTGCATGTACACCAGTACTGAGAGGAGGGGGGCCAGGGGATGGGGTGCCCATGGCAGCTCTGTGCCACTCAAGGATGGTGTGGCAGTGGAGCATCCCTCCAGTGGCCCTTTAAGTCAGATTGAAAGATGCGCGGCATTGCCAGGCAAACAAAAAAAAAAAAAAAAAAAAAAAGAAAGAAAGAAAAGGCAGCATTAGCTGAGCTGTGAAACTGGCTCTGTATGTTTAATGTCTCTCAATGGCTGAGGTGGGATAGGACGGCATCAACTGAAAGTCAAGCAGCTGAATCCTTGTGCACTGCTTTGAAAAATTAGGGGCATTTATAATGTCTAATATGTTGCAAGCCAGGATGATTTAACAGATGGTTTAAAAAGAAAATCAGCATGTCAGGCAAGGCCCATTGTGTAGCTCTCTGTAGATTTCTATAGAATGTGAGAGTGATAAAAAATGTTTTTCTTCTCTATTTCAATACTGAAAGATGTTAAAACTTGAAACCTTGGGGGAAATTGCTTAATTACCCTCCTGGTGTCAGTGGTCCAGAGCACTGGGAAATTTCAATTCCCTGCAGAAAGGGGTCAAATAGGGAACAACCAGGACACTTTTTAAACTCTTGTTAATGCCTCATAACCTTTAATGAATAATTTTCAGTATCGCGGCCAATCTAACCTCGCACAAAAGACAGTAATATTTACCTCTTCCTAGCTTTGCCTCCATTCTGTGCACAAAGATAAAAATATAAACAATATATTTGCCTCCACGCAGACAGAATACATGACAGTAAATTCGGACTTTTAAATGCCTGTTCCTCTGTTACCCATTGATTCATAATTTCTGTACAGCTTTAAATTTAGGATGCAAAACCAAGTTAACTTTTCTTACACAAGTACAGGAAGCAAGGATTTCCCCATGCCAGGCATGCAACAATTACACTGTATTTTTGTTGTAGAAAGAAGAGTTAATATTTAAAGTTGCCCTTTAATACTCATTTGGAAACACTGATTGAATAATAAGCCAAGCAGCTCGGTGTATCACATCTCTATTAAATTCTCTTGCCTTTTTTAAGATTAAAAAGAAAAACAAACTTTGTTTTTTTTCTTCCTCTAAATGCAAATCTTTCTGTGTAACACTGTGCCTAATCTACTACAACTAATTAATCTGTTTGAGCTGATGAAATGTTACCTCTGCATTTTTTGTTCCTTGTATACAATTATTGTAACAGTGGTGAATAAATCAATATTCCCAATCCAACTGTAAAAAACAATCAAGAAAAGCAGTGCTTCTCAGGGAAAAAACACCAAATAATATTTATTAACTCTGTCTCAATCCACAGCAGAGCCTAATACCATTCAAGCATTTTCTGCAAGTGTAATAAGCAAACTCAAATACATGATGAAAGTGGCACATGCCAATAATTTCACCATTTTACACTGCAGAGTAATTGAAGGATTTAATGAGAAACAAACCAATAAAAATAAATAGACCATGAGAGAGGAGGAGAAACTGATCTAAAATGGAAGTTGCTCCATTGTGAGTTTTAGGGGTTTTTTTTTGCATGGTTTGACCGGGAAGGGGGGTGGGGGGAAGGTGTTGGGACGATTGGCTGTTTATTTCTACTTATTTTACATTTTGCAGTTGGATTTCAAAAGAGGAAAATACCACTTGCTCTTCTGAGACTCGATTCTGCATCAATAGGCTATCCTTTTGCTGCCACTTCCAACAGATCTGTTATTTTCCTGCTGAATTATATGATGAATAGGATCTTTCTGCCTGAAGTTGGAAACTGCTTCTGTTGTATTGGTGTTTATAAATAACTGAGCAGCCTCGCCTTTTAAATAATGGCACGGAGTCCTCCTGCTTTTAGAAACATCTATAAATCACAGTCCTCATGAAAGGAATTCTGATTACAAACTCCTTTGTCTCAGCAGTGCCCCTAAATTTTGGCTGTGGACAAATGTCTCACTGAAGGATGCCACCAGCACCCAAGTCAATACAGAGCAAGGACCATACACACTTGGACAGACAGAAGATTACGTCCTTACATTTTTTTTTTTTGACATATAGTTTTGGAGACTCCAGAGCTAGATGAAGCTTTCAATTGGTCTGACCTAGCAAAGCCTCACAAATGGAAGTTTTTTCATAAAAAAAATAGCTGAAGAATTTTGACCTCTACTTCAGCCACAACAAGGGTGGTGCCACAGTGACAGAGCTGGGGGTGGCATAACCTATGGGGCTCCTCCCAAGCAGGATTTTTGGTAGGGTACAAGATCAGAGATGCTGCCAACCCAGCTTGGGTTGAGGAGGAATTCAGATGCAAAATGAATACCCCAAAACCTTTGAGGGACACATGGGGACATGTCAAGTTCAACAAGTGAATTATTTGTCACTTGCACAACAGATATTTAAAATCTATGCTCATTTTTGAAGAAATCTA
>JAAGNO010003990.1:0-13390 GCA_033439905.1 Ceryle rudis | reverse complement strand
CATTAGAATGCCCACCCCTACTGCAGACTCCAGCCTTTCCAACATGGAAAGGGAAATTGCTTTCTGTGGTGCAAAACCCATAGGAAAACGTGTCCCAGGAACCAGAGGCAGCAGAGTCCTGAGCAAGAGAAGAGCAGTGGTTCCCATAAATATATTCCTTCATTCTTTGGTGGACAAAAATTGTACACACACATGCAAACTAGGAATATTTCCCATATCCATGACAGAGTTTTTGCCATAGGTGTTGCTATTGCCACTCTAGGTATGAAAAATCCAAGTGCTAAACCCTGGCTAAGAATCTATCAGTTTCTAGGAGAGTTAATAACAGTGCTGATGCACAATCCAACATCACTGGCAAACTTTGAAGTAAGCTATAGCATGCCTTTAGTATGCTCCATCAAAGACATCAGCAGAGAAGTCAAAGATGTCAAAATCTTGAGAAGACTCTCGTATAAATGCTGCACTTTGTCATCATTTCAGAGCCCTGAATGCAATAAGTATTTCACTGTTGGTAAGGACCTGACATGACCCACCACCAATTAAACAAATCATTTCCAAAGAGCTGTGAGCAGAGCAGCTCCTTCAGCACTCAAAAAAAAATGAGATTTCAGGCAGAAACTGGCTGGCAACTGTCAAAGCAACATCTACCCCAGCTCACCCATCACCATCCCCCATGGGGATCAGGGTACAGCCCACTCAATGTCCCCATCAATGCTGCAACTCCCCAACAGGTTCCAAAAATCACTGTGCAAAACCAAGAATTTCTGGAGGTCAACCAGCAAAACTCAAAGCAACCCCCTGGCCCTTCTCCAGTGCTGTCTCTTGATCATCACCACTTGTGGATGTTGCTGTCACCCTCCAATTTCCACATCCAGACACAACTGGCAGAGCACTACAGGAATGTCACACGTTTGTTATCCTACAACCCACCCTCTGATCACCTTGCCAGTTTATATTTTTTGTTCCACAAGGTACATTTTTATTGTAGAGTCTCCAACAGGAAATGGATGGAGTTTTCAGGTTGTCTGTATAAATAAATATGAAGAACACTGGTGTGTCACACGCTACAGTTCAGCCTGCTGCTGCAGCACTGCCTTTTGCTTGACTTTATTTTTATCAATGGGAATTACGAGGTAGGTATTTCCACTACCTTAGCTGTCAGCCAATCCATGTAAATTCCTGCTATTATGGGGAAAAAATAAAAGACACATCCCTTCAGTACCAATCAGAATTTCATTTGTGGCCTCAGCTGCATCCTCACCCAAACCTTTCTGAGGAATGCCAGGTCAAATAAATGTCCTGTATCTCTGGAATGCTCATTTTTCAGTCACTCCAAGGAAGATAGGTGGGTATGTTACATGGTTCCAGTATAATTAGTCTTTTTTAATGAAATGGACCCTGGATAGATTCCACTGTGGAGCTTCAATAATAGAATTTAAGTGAAAGTCATTTCAAAGTGCAGCAGTAGTTTACATATTAGTTATTGTATAAAGGAAAGAAAAAAGTAAAAATGCTCTGCTGTTCTAGGTTAAATGCAATTAACATCCAGGCCTTCTGCAGGACTCCTGGGAGAGAATGATTGGTTTGGCAGGTTATTTCTCAGGTTTTGATAAAAAGAAAAAGAAACTCCACATTATTTCAACTTTATACCCCTGCTGAAAATATTACAGCACTCTCTAGATTCATGACCTCAAAGCAACTTAGTAGAACACATATATAACTCCAGAATGTTTACTAATTAACTGTTACTCAGAAGCTCAATTACCACCTGAGCTGCTGCCTGTGTAATATTGCATATAAATAAAAATTTTTCAAGTCCATGTAGAAGTCAGTTCCTTTCTATTTAACATTCACTGTGAGAGGGATCGAAAGAGCTTTTCTGTTTGGTTTTGGGGGAAAAAAAAAAAAAAAAGTTGTCCAGAACCTTGATGCAGGAACAAACACCGTGGAAATTATAGTAAAACATATTCACCTCCTTCCCTTATTTCACAGAGCTGTATCCTATTTCCCCCAAGAAAAAAAAAATGGAGGTTTACAAAAAAATACAGAAAATACTGTAAGAGAATAGTTGTTAAGACCATTCAAATGTGCCAAGATTTTTTTCATTATCTTTGTCTTCATGTAGTAGGCACATTTTTTATAAACCATTTATTTTCTCCTTTGTAAAGTTAAGACTTTCACTCCCAATTGTTTCTAGAAATTCTACTTCTGCACTTATCTAGGCATAAAATCTAACTCTTGCAGCACCTATTAGCTAGCTTGATGGGGTTTTATATCAAAGGACTTCACAAGAAGTTGCTCATTCTTAGCCACAGAGGAATGCTTAGATCAAATCCTACTATTTTAATGTTTCTATAGGGGAAAAAGAAAGATGCAGTGTAGGCCAAACACAAAACTCTGTCTAATCTACGTTTGGACACTTTCTGCAGTGTAGATGGTCCTTCACAGGCTGTTAAGCATAACCTCTGGCTCAGGAAGTACCTGAGATGCAGATTGCTGGAGATGGGAAAACAGGTGAGGAAAGTCTCACTCTGTATCTCCCCATTCCTTCCTATAGACATCCTTATGCACCAGACAATGAAAGAGGGTATTGGACCAGACAGATTATTAGTATAGCCCACAACAGTATTTCCTCCAGTGGAACCAGGTCATTTTACCTTTAGGGAATAGCAGCTTGACTGTGTTTAAAACCTACTGCAGTTAACTGAGAGATTCTCTTTGACTTCAGTGAGCTCTGGCCCACTATCAGATGTGTTATTTCATCTTAACCTTCATTCATATTAAAAAAAAAAAGTTATTTTTCTACATAAAGTTAGTCATCTAAAACAAAGATAAGCAGATACCTTCACAGGACAATTAATTTCATCTTTAGAGAAGTGGCTTAAATAACCCCTTCCCCCCCATCAGCTACAGAATTAATTTGGATGTAGAGCCTAAAATAGACACCCACCTCTTAGAAGGTTGCAATAAATGGGATGGCTCCTATCTCTAGTGGCACGGTGGGTGATAGCAATGATAAATTGAACTTTATCAGTCCAACAATTAAAGGAATAAATCCCAAAAGGGAGAAAAAAGTTCATACAGACCCTGAAAATCCTCCAGAAAAGGCCAGATCAGAAACACTGAACATAGCATTGGAGTCATTTTAGGTGCAGTCTAAGTTACTCCATGTCCCTGTCTTATTTCAGACCTATTGTAGCAGACCTTGTGTCAATTTTCTTTACCTTTTAGTGCCCAGGGACAGATGCAAGTGTGACCTGCATACTCTACATTGCCACCACAGACCCATTGCCCACATTCTACTGGCACTTGCCCGAGATGGCCTCATCCAAAACCTCCTTGCATCATCACACATCTCAAGCTGCAGAGTTTCCTCGGGAAATACTATTTGGAGGCTTGTTTATTTTGCTATTATGGGTATGCTTTGCTACAAGAAATGATACTCAATTATGTTATAATATTTTCAGAACTGTTAATGTTAATATTAATGCGTTGAAAATCACTTTTACTTAATTTTTACTGGGTGTTCTTGTATAATTGATAGGGAATTTGTTATTAAATCTTTTATTTGACTGATTACTTAATCATTCCCACATGGTTATTGAAGACAATCTTACATATAATTAATTTCACTAATAGAGACTCCCCATGTTTTCCTTCCTAGGCCAGTGCCTGCATGGTTATCATGTAATTTAAGGCTTTCCTGGGGCAGCTTTAAATTATGCACATATTTGTGTTAATTATATATACGGCCAGATTCTGCTACGTTGTATATAATGGCTAACACCTCCTTGCATGAGTAACTACTCAAAGTCAACAGAGCTGCCCTGCCACTGGATCAGTGGGATAAATAGTGGTGAAAAACGAAGTGTGGAAGAGCACAAGTGTGGAGATAGGAGCCCTTGCTGCTCTGACCTATGAGAGGTTCACAGTGAGCCACAAAGGACCATGGACCACATTCACAGAGGCAAAAGGGAGCAAATAATGTACGATATCACAGGGAAGCACAGAGTTATGAATCAGATGACAGGCTGAATCCATGTCAGGAGGCTAAGTAATGCTCCCGATGCCAGTTACTGACTCCCAATGGCAAAATGGGTTTGAATGTTGCGTGTTTTCCCACAAACTGGAAGACAGGGGATTCCAATAACAGCTAACTGCACCACTGGACTTGAGAGGGGAAGTGGAAAGAGCATGTGAGGCAGAGTGCTGAGGAATTAACATGGGCAGCATCACCCCAGCCAGCTGTAATTTACATTCTGATGACAGCAGCAGGTTCTGCAAAACCTCAGGCTTCTACTGAAACCAGGAAACCACAACCAGCTACAGGACAAGGCTGCCCATGAGTCCCCAGGGAGCTGCTCCCCAGAGCTGCAGGGAGCACAGCACAGGGTCAGTGCCTCACCTGTCCATGCTTGCCCCCATCTCTGGGAGATTTCTGAGCCCAGAACACCCTCTGCCAGGTGACTTGCATGCCCAGTTTTCATTTATGTGCTTTGATCAGACATACCTATTGAAACCAGAGGCCTGATGAAGCTTGGTGACATTGATTCTGTTTCTGGGGTGGTTGGACCAGATGATCTCCAGAGGTCCCTTCCAACCCCTGCCATTCTGTAATTCAAGATCTATCCAGTCCAGTTTAAAGTTTCTCCTCAACAAGACATGAGATCTGCTTACTTCATCCAGGAAACTGGTGAAATTCCTCCTCCTAAACATGCTCTCAAACACAACAGACTTCAGCTTTGCTGTTCATACTATGCAGCACACTCCTAGGAGCTAGCTCTAGTCAACTGATTCAAGCAATTGAACTCCTGCAACCCAAATGACATTTCAAAGAGGACTGCTGAAGTGGTTTAACCTCTACTGGCAGCTATACACCACACAGACACTCACCCACTGCTTCCTCTCCTGTGGGATGGGAAGGAGAATTGGTACAAAGATAAAAAAGTGTTAAGACCCTCATGGCTGAGATAAAGACAGTCCAACAGAACAACAGAGAGAAGAAAACACCAACACTGATGATAGCACAAAGAAATAATAGACAAAATGAGTAAAAGAAGACAGGAAGGCACTAACTGAGCCCAAGATGCAAACTTACCCCGATCCAGCCACACCGAAAACACACACTGAAGCAAGCTGAAAACAAACAGCATCACCCTATCCCAGCCCTCCCCTTATAGACAGGAATGACTCAGAGTAGTATCAACTCTCCTATTGGCTGGTTTTGTAACAACTGTGGCCCCTCCCACCTGCTTGGGCCAGCAGCTGTGGGAAATAATTAACCCGAACCAAACCCAAGACAACTGCAAAGCTGCAGTCGTGCTTTCCTTGTCTTGTTGTCCTTTTTCTTTCTCAAATCTGCTTATTAAACATCTACCTCTCGATATTGAGGGGCTGGAGCATGGCCAGAGAAGGGCAACAAAGCTGGGGAAGGGTCTGGAGAACAAGGGTGGTGAGGAGCAGTTGAGGGACCTGGGGTTGTTGAGCCTGAAGAAAAGGAGGCTGAGGGGAGACCTTCTGGCTCTCGACAGCTCCCTGACAGGAGGTTGGAGACAGGTGGGTTTGGGCTCTGCTCCCAAGGAACAAGCAACAGGACAAGGGGAAATGGCCTCAAGCTGCATCAGGGGAGGTTTAGGTTGGAGCTGAAGAACAATTTCTTCTCTTCCAGGGTTGTCCAGGGCTGTCCCAGGCTGCCCTGGGCAGTTGTGGAGTCCCCATGATCCGTGGAGTTTCAAAGCCGTGGAGCTATGGTGCTGAGGGACATAGGTTAGTGGTGTCCTGTCAGTGCTGGGTTAATGGTTGGACTTGATGATCTTACAGGTCTTTTCCAACCTAAATGATCCTATCATTCTGTGGCTATGGTGGAGCAAAACCCCAGCTTCTCAACTCAACCCCCTCCACGCACACCACATCTCAGGTCCATTTTGGCAGAGGCAGGTGGGTACGAGCCATGTTTTGATGCAACAGAGATACTGACAGCGTTGAGGCAATTCAGTGAAGTCAACAGGATGGGGCACGGTGCTCCAGTTAAGTGTGAACTCAACTCTTTGCAACATCAATGCCAGAACAAGAACTTTTAAAATCCATTCATTCTTGGGGAGCTGAGCAGAGCACGAGCTGCATACAAAAGAGTGGCTGTGATAAGTTCATTTAAAATGGAGGCTCTTCCTATGTAACGTTTTAGGCTGTCCTCAAGCAATTCCCTGACATGTAGCAATATTTAAAAAAAAAAAAAAAAATGGTCTCATGAACCCAGCTCTGCACAAAATTTCCCAAACAAGCAGGGTCGGTGTTTGGCACTTTTAGAGGGATGAAATGGTTTATTGCCCAGGGACTGAGAGGACAATTTAGCTGCTAAATCTGAAAAAAAGCAAAACCCCAAAAAAACCAAAACAAAACCATAACAGACACACACAAAAAAAGCAAAACCAAAAACCAAAACCCCCCAAAACCCAAACAAACAAACAAAAACCCCCCAACAACAACAACAACAAAACACAAAAAAAACCCACCAAAACCAAAAATCCCATCACCAACTGGAGCCCTCCCTGGTATTTTCAACATTTTGATATTTTGATTAATTTAGGGGATTCCAGTCAGCAAGTGGTTTTTGAAGTCAAGGTCTGTGAGAGCCCATCTTACACCCTGTTTCTTGAAATCTCAGACCTACTGAGGTAGCATCACACCCCCTCCTCTGTGCCCACCATTACGGTGGGTGATAACCACTATTTCTCCCCACACACTATTTAAATTCTAAGACACCAACAAACTATAACTCACAGGGAACCCTTTTAAATTATTATTATTATTCAATGGCTTGTAAACTCTATCTCATCATTAAATAGAATAATAAATAAAAATCATGATCAGCTTTCAAGCCAGCAACGTAAAGAACATACTTTCCAGACAAATATTTAGTTCATTTTACTGGGTTTTAATTAAATCAAAACCCATCCTTTAATTGTTAGGCTTAGAAAACGGTATTTGGGGTTAGGAACTGGAGGAAATCCCTTACTCTGCATTGTCTCTGTACAGCTCTGTTGCTATATAGACCAAGATATAGGCTGCCGAAGCAAAATATAACAGCCCCACAGATACTTTACAGTACCAAAACCTAGCTCGGGGCTACACATCCCCAGATGAAAGACAGCAGCTCGATGCAAGAACAAGAAATTTGTCACTGTGGCTGTTTGAAGTGCATGGAGGAGGAAGGGGTTAAAGGCAGCAGGCGCGGGCAGGGGGGAGCAGAGCCCCCAGCCCAGCCCTGCCTTGCCCATGGTCAGCCGCAGCATCATGTAATTCCATTAGGGTGTGAGATTCAAATGCAGAATTAGCTGTTGCCTACGCAGAATTATGTTAAACATGGCCCAGACTGAAAATCAATATTCTGCTTAAGTAACTGGCCCTCCAGTAATTTAATGAAGCTAAATTGCATTACACGGAGGTAAGGTGGTGGGGGACCATTTTGTCTCAAACCTTCCATTATACAGTGACTGTACAGCTGTATGCCTAAAGAGAAATTAAACACATACACTCATTTCTTCTTGAAGTTGGAACAGTGTTTTTTACACTGGATTACTTGTCTCCTTCCTTAATTTAAAACTACAGTAAATAATTTGCAGCCACATAATTAGGAAGGAGCCACAGTCTCATAATAAGAGGAAAAAATTGCTACCAGAGTCTTAAAGGATTTTTTTCTTCTTTTTTTTTTTTTTTAAACTTCGTATGAAAAAAAATGAAAAAGGACATTAAATGTTAGATCTGTATTAAAAATGTAATTCTGAAGGGTTTAAATCTATGACATGTCTACACTGAATTAATTAAATTCATGATCTGATCAAGGACTGAGAAGGTACCTTGGAGCTATCTCTTAAAAATGCTCTGTATGTACATGTCAAAATAGGAATTAAAAAAAAAGCAGGCCTTTGATTTATTGGCAATTCATGCATGCATTATTGTGCTTTCTCGCCTTGTAGTAGGAGGGAAGTCAAAGTTTTATAAAGCACCTGAAACCTTCGCCGTGCGCCTCTTTATTAAAGGAACTTTCTTGCAGAAGACGGCTGTACCGAAACTCGGAGCCACCGACTATGAATATGATCATGATGACACCCACAACGACTTAACTCATGTTAAAGCTGATTGACAAGAACAAAGAGGGTACAATTACATTATGCAGCACTTGTACTGCACCCTCTTTTATTTATTATTCAGCTACAAAACTTCAACTGGAAGAAACACTTCAAGAGTTTTGTGTCGAGGAGACAGAATTAAATTGACAATAATTCCTGCGCCGTGCGGTATGAAGTTATGCTGATTAGAGATTACTTCCCCCTAAATCATTTGTCACATTGCCTTATATAAGGGTAAAACAGACTTCAACCATGTGGAGCTGCAGTGGTATCTTTGGGGAAATGCAGGCAGTAGAGTATGTATTGTTTAAAGGGAAAAGAAGTGATTTGCATGCTCAATTGTTATTTTTCTTGCCTGTCCAACTACTGGAATTTTCTTTCTATACTTAAAAGGCAGTTAAACAAATGAAATTCATTTATGCCAAATCTAAAGTGAAAAGAGACATTTAAAAGCTCGTGACTATTGAACACATTAGAGGGCATCCCAGGCCTGAGAAAGATGTGCCAAGGTAATCTGCAAGACACAAAATTAACAGGAAAAGAGGCAGCAGCAGAAGCAGCAGCTCAGAAACCTTGGGTCAGGCTGGTTCTGCCCAGCAATCTTCTACAGTCCAACAAGCAGCAGTACCGCACTTCTCTGGCTTCTTTTTGTCGCTGGGATGGAAACACTGGTGTAAAGCCACTGGTACCTGCCCCTCCCACCCCCTCCAGCTGGGGTGTCTAGAGGTGTTGGGGTCTCTGCAGGTGTTGGGGTGCACTACATTGCTCCAGTCTTCAATAGAACTTTAAATAAAGAATGTAATGGTAAATAATATAAATAAATAAGGTAAAACTTTCATCTCAGACACCATTGTTGGACAGGAGAAGCAATCAAATATGTTCACTAGGTTATTAAAATGAAATTCCATTGATGTTGCCTGACCACAATTTACCAAGAATGCACCAAGACATCCCCTCCCAGCTCAGATGATGGGAGCCAAGGGCTACCCACCTCCGTTTCCTCCTAGCATTTACAAGCCAAAGCATTACAGCAGTATCTGAATATTCAGGGGATGAGGTAACTGAGCCAGCTCTTCCCCTTCCAGACCATTGTGTGCACCCCAATCAACACACCTGCACCTTGAAGCAGCCCCACAAGGTGACAGGTCCAAGGTCACTCATCAGCTGCTCACTCCCTCAGTGACAGAGCTATGGCCACAGCACTGATACTTGAAATTACTACCAGACCAAGGTGTGTTTTCCCCTCACAGCTATTATTCCTGCAATGACATGGTCCCAGTTGAAGGTGGAGATGATTCACGGGTGCCTGGTGCTGCCTCCAGCCACATAGGAGCATCTTCCTCACCTCCCGAGAATGGTCACTCTGGATCAGCATCATCGCCATCACCCTTGTCAAAAGACAGTTCCACCATTATCTAAGGCAGTGAGGGAACAAGATGAAAAATTCAGTCTCTCTCTCTCTCTCTCTTACACATTATCGATCGAAAGGGAAAAACTTCCAAGAGAAATTATTTTTACACCCTTGAATACCAGCTAGCAGATCTATATTTTGTCTCTGTTTTGCTCAAAAGATCTTTTACTCCCTCATTTCTTTCGCAATGGCAATTCAATAATGTGGAACGGAACATTTATTAATTAGACCCCAGTTTAAAGAACTATTTTGAAGAGAATCGCTGCTCAGAAATCCTGAAACATTTTCTGTTTGATTTCTGAGTTCATTATAAGCAAGTCGTGGCTGTTCCCTGCAAAGCCACATTCCCAGCTTGTACTTGCCATGAAGAATTTTTTCCCCCCTCCTACTATTAAAACATGAGTTTAAACACATATTCAACAAGGGAAATATATCATGTATTTTATAATACAAGGTCCTTTTGAGCAAAGTATCCCACAATTTCTTTTTCCTTAAGATGCCCCTTTATGTTCAATGATATTTCCTTTGGGATTTTCATTAACATTCTGAGAAAAAAAAAAAAAAAAAAAGGCATTTTTTTGTGTGTGTGAAATACCTTGACTGATGAGTTTAGCATTTTCCTTCTGCTCATATTTACATTTAGTGTTTTGATGATGTTAAATTCTACAAATGAGAGCAGTTTTTAAGTGTTCCTTTCAACACCGACTGCCTTTTCCGTTTGATTTCTCCTGCTGATGGGGTGTTGTCAATGCTGAATGCTGGAATTGTTGTTGAGCAGGCACAGCTGGATGAATTAAAGTCTCTCCAGTAACTCAAACCAGAAATGACTTCATCTCTAAACTTTCCATGTAGCACAGGTCAGAGCTCTGAGTAGGGACAAAAATAATGGGGTTACCAGAGAAAGAAGAAGTCAAAAGTACAAGTCAAAATATAGAAAGCAGTTTGGAATCGCCTTGTGCAGTAATTTCCCTGTGCGTTACCAACGGTCTCTTTTACAGAGCGAAGCCCTGATGGAGACATTTGATAAGTAATTGTATTTTAAGTTCAAATAGAATATCTGCACGTGTGCAGATATGGAGCATTGTACAGTTATCTTATTAGCTATTTACTTAAATTATCTGTCAGGTATCCTAATACATAACTATTTGCACCTAATGATATCATCTATTAATTTATTCAAGGAATTTGGCCAAAAACCAAATAAAAGCGCCGAACACAAACATTTCTTCCTCGTTCATTTAGAGCTCATCACAAACACCGAAGCATTTCAATGTGGCAAAGGCAGATTTTAAAAGGTAACATATTTAATTAACAGGAAGCAATTTCTAAAGTAAATACAAGATGGGTATATGGTAATTAGGTGTTGCTGTGAGCTCCCTAATGGTTCCTGTCTGGAGTGGGGTGGACAGGGGAGACAGCAGGGTGTTCTCATCCTGGACCCTCTTCTCAACCCACTACCTCCCCAGAAAACCACAGAATCACAGACTGGTTTGGATTGGAAGGGACCTTTCAAGGACATCTGGTCCAACCCTCCTGCAGGGAGGAGGGACATCTGCAACCAGAGCAGGTTGCTCAGAGCCCTCGCCAACCTCACCTGGAATGGTGCCAGGGATGGGGCAGCATCTGGGGAACCTGGGCTAGGGGCTCACCACCCTCAGTACAAAAAATTTCTTTTCTCCATCTGGTCTAAATCTCTCTCTTTTAATTTAATACCCTCACCCCTTGTCCTGTTGCAACAAGCCCTGCTAAAAAGCTCCTGCTTCACTCCATAGAAGCCCTCACCACACTTTGGGAGCACAAGAGGCTTTTCATTCAATTTTTCATAGCAAAATATTTCATCCATTTCCTTCTTTAATCATGAAGGAAAAAAATCACCTTCAGCATTTTCATGTTTTAAAGAGGGCAAAGCAGGAGCCACCCCTTTCTCACACTCATCCTCAGGTGTCCTTTGCAGATCATCCTGTTGAGAGTTTCACGGTCTCTGATGTCCATGAATGAGGTGATGCCTCCCATCAGTGGCCACCATGCCAAAAGTTTTAGACGTTTCCTTAAAGTCCTTGTAAAAGGTCTTGTGGTTCCTCTGTTTTCTGTATATGCCCCGACCTGTCCAATCTCTACTGGTCTGGATGTGGCTACTCACAACAAGCTTCGCAGCCGCATGAAGCATCAGTGCTTCTCCATCACTAACTGGAGCTGACACAACACAAGCCCAATATCAGATGTGTTTAAAAACAAAGATTCAAAAATCTTTCAATACATCCGTGTTTGAAGGCCTCTAAAACTCAATGTTCTGTGCTGAAATCAATTCACATTATCAATAGCCAGGAATTCCCGGAGCTTAAATTGTGATCTGCTGTTTACTATTGCAATTCTGAAAGAAAAATTAGTGTCACATAAATGCAGGCAGTGGAGATGAACCTGAGAGGATGAGTGAAAATTTCTTTTAACTAATACATCCAATAGTGAGAAGGTTTATCGTGGTAACGTTAAAACCCTGGCCATGCAGGATTCTGCACTTTTTCTGTTCTACATTTCTATGTTTCAGGTCCGTTCTGGTAAATGGAGACGTTTGCAAAGTCTTGTGGCTGGGACATTCAGCAGAGAAACGCAGAGCTGATGGGCAGCACCACAAACGCACACACAGGGGCAGGAATTGCTGGGTAGTGCTGGGAACATAAACACAGATTAATATTCACGTGTGTAAGAAAATCTGACAAACCCTGACCAGTAACTACAGCCTGCTGATTACAACAATTCCAGATGGCTAATGGTCAGTGCGTACCCTCAACTTTCCCATCCGTGGTGATGGCAGAAATGGCAGCGCATTAGCTCTGGTGTGGAGGTGATGACTTTGACAACAAACTTCTCCTCCTCCGTACAGCCAGTGGCTCATTGCAGGGAGCATGGGCAGAGTGGGTCCTGCTCCAAAGGGGTGCATGCCTGGAGAGTCTCCTTTGAAATGTCCCCAGGGTGAGGCATTGCAAGACAAGTCTCCATGGCTGGTGCAGGTGGATCCATCTGCCCCCACAGAATGGCAGGGGTTAGGAAGGAACCTCTGGAGATGATCTGGTGCCACCCCCCTGCTCCATCCAGCAGGGTCACTCAGAGCAGGGGGCCAAGCAGCGCAGTGTCCAGGTGGGTTTGGAATCTCTCCAGAGAAGGAGACTCCACAACCTCTCTGGGCAGCCTGGCACAGGCTCCCACACCCTCACACCAAAGAAGTTTTTCCTTATTTTCAGACAGAAGTCCTGCTGGTGATACCAGCACTGGAACTAACAAGCTTACACCTGCAAGCTCATGCCCCAGCTCTCAGCCATCCCTGTATTACTGCAGTGACCTGCATAGGCTCTTATCCAGGGAATGATGGGATCTTTTGCCAGGGAATTTGTCTGGAAGGGAACGGGTGTGTCCCTCTGCTGGTGCTGGGGCTTGGCTTGCCTCATACAGCTGTTCCCAATCTGCCTCCAACCCGTTCAGAAGCTTTGCACCTGTGCTCTCATTGCTCCACCCCTGAAATATTCATTTCTTTTAATTCAAGGACTTGAGAATCTGAACTCTTAGGAAACCTCTTCACTCAGAGGCACCATGGCTATATCACCAGCCCTCAGCTGCTGAAGAAATAGCCACCCTCCTGGCTCATCAGCACCCTATGGCCCCCAGCTCCCTCCCTCCCTCCTTCTTTCCCTGACCACAGGGATTGTAGAATTACAGAATCATTTTTCTTGGAAGGGACCTTTAAGATCATCATGTCCAACAGTTAACGCAGCACTGCCAGGGCACCACTAAGCCGTGTCCCTCAGCACCACAGCTCCACGGCTTTTCAATCCCTCCAGAGCCTGACACTGCTGTA
>JAAGNO010003989.1:58165-82534 GCA_033439905.1 Ceryle rudis | reverse complement strand
CTCACCCCCACACCCCCCACTGCTTTGCTGTGCCAGAGCCTTGTCGGGAAGCCTTAGGCGGGTGCTTGCATCTTTGGGAGCCTCACCCCGCGGCCACGCTGCGTAGGCCACGCTCGCTCCCGCTCCAGCCTCCGGCTCAGCCCCGCTTGCAAAGGCACCGTCAGAGGGGCCCCTCCGGCTACAACCCCACAGCTCTGGGCAGGAGACTGGGAGCAGCCCCGGGGCAGGGAGGCCAAATAATATGTTTCTTTCCTGTGGAAAATTACAGATTTTTTTTTTTTTTAAAGGTTAGGTGCGTTTTATTTTCCCCTGTTTGTGCAGGTATTTGTCAGAGGATATTTTTAAACGAGTGCAGCGTTTGGGCTGAAGTTAACCAGCACGGCATCCGAACGGCCTGTGCTCCAGCATTCCTGTGGCTCAGGCCAGCAGGGACCTGCTGACCCGGCAGGAGAGGTCGGCTGAGAGAGGACATGCAGTTCCCGGCCTCTGCCCGTGGGGAGGAAGAACTGCCAGGCTTTCCAAGAGTGCCAGAGGAAAAAAAGCTCAGCTCCCGGGACAGCCCAAAGCAAGGCGCGTCTCCTGCTCCAGTCACTCAGCCGTGCGCAAGGCACCCGTCCCAGGACACCCCGAAAAGTGAACCCGTCCAGCAGCACGAGCCTGGCCCCCCCACCTCCAGCCCTGGCTGACGCGTGGTCCAAAACCCTGGGCTGTGCTCGCTCTCCAGCTCCTCTCCAGCAGTTCTGCAAATAAACAGCACAGCCTTAGCCCTCGGGTCCCGGCACGGGTGGTCCCACCCTGCACAGAGGAGCCTGATGGATGCGGTCACCTGCTCCCTGACTGCTTGGGAACAGACGGGTCAGTTCATGCCCTTTGCTTTTGGCTTCCAGCCTGCAGCAACACTGACCTTCTGCCTTCTCCATCCCCCTCCTTTCCTGCCTGCCTCAGTTACCCCTAACTCTGATGTAGCTTGCAAGAGATGTTCTTTGCAAGGGATGGCGCATGAGATGGGCATTGCTGCAGCACAGAAGGGTGACAGGAGAGCTCCTGGACAAGGGCAGGAAAGGACCTCTGAGACCTCCTCACTCCACATGTGCACCAGCACATGCTAACTCAAACCTCTGCAATCCCCTCGCAAACCCAGCATGTCCTCAGCACCAAGGCACACAGAGATGTACGGCAGCAGTAGCCTGGGTGATGTGCAGAGTGTGGGGGGGGGTCGAACATCTCATAGCCCAGTGAAGAGTCAGGATGACCAAGGCTTCCTGACCCAACCTTTGAGAAGTGCTGTCTCCAGGCAGCCTTGCATGGGAGCCCTTCATGTTGGATAGAATGGTTTGGGTTGGAAGAGACCCTTAAAGGTCATGTGGTCAAACCCCCCTGCAGGGAGCAGGGCCATCTGCAACCAGAGCAGGTTGCTCAGAGCCCCGGCCAACCTCCCCTGCAATGGGGCCAGGGATGGGGCAGTGACCACCTCTCTGGGCAGCCTGGGCCAGGCTCTTACCACCCTCATTGGAAAAATTTTCTTCCTTATATCTTGCCTGAATTTACCTTCTTTTAGTTTAAACCCATCAGCCCTTGTTCTACTGTTTCTGTGATTCTATAATTCTATGATTTGAGCCCATGTTCTGCTCTCCAGCTGTCCTGCTTTCATGCAGAGACATGGTGGCCAGTTAGTTCTGGGGTTATGGGCTAGTCCTGGGCCAGGAAAAGTGGATCACATGGGCAACACCTGCCCGGTCTGGGGATCTTTGCTGGGGGAACAATTATAGGGCAACCCTTCCTTCCGGTGGAGTGACTGCCCTTGTTGGGTGGCCTTGCACAGGCCCTGGTGAACAAGGACATTTTCCATCAGCTCTAGACAGAGCAGCACCACAGAAGTCTTCTTCCACTTGCCATGGGCATTTGACAGAGTGAAGGAGGTAAATTAGGATTGAGGAGCTCATTTGTCCCCTAGCTAGCTGTGAACAACTCCCCCGGGTCTGGCACTTTGGAGATGTGTCTGTGGGTCCAAGGAACTCAGCTACTTCTCCTGTGTGGTGAGTGAATTTAGATGGAGTCATTTTGTGCCTGTTTTTTTTTCCCCAAACAGTGGTGGAAACCCAGAATTCCTTGACAGTTGGGCTTTACATGCTGTGTTCTTGGGGCTTTGCTTCTCCCCAAGGCGCAGTGTAAAGGCTGCTCTTCCCTAAAAATGCTCCTTTTGCCTGTCAGGAGCTTGGCTGGCTTTGGCAATCAGCTCGGGAGCCTGTGTCAAAGTCTGTTCTCGTCAGCAAATCTGGATGAATTATCTAATCTTCTGCAGGCCTACAACAAAATGTATGTCTCAAGCCTCCAATGTGCTGTAGACGTGCCAAGAGCTCTGCAATTAGCTGCTTAAAAGCTGGACAATCTACAGAACTCTTTGAGCACCAGCGAGTATGAGATGAGGTGTTGTGGTGCCAGGTAATCTGCATTTAAATACTGCACACACCACTGCTCCGGGATGAAAAGGTAGGGACTGGACTGCTGTAGACAAACTGGTTAAGCAACACATATGAGATGGGAAGCTGGCAGTGAGGGCATGGCCAAAACATCCACCTCAGCCTTTCCCGAAACCCCCTGCCCTCTCCATCAGCCTCTTCAGGGCTGTGGTCCAGCAGCACTCAGCCTCTGCTCAGCAGAAGATCTTGCCCTGGTCCAAGCAGGGCAACATCCCCAGTCCTCAACAGCGTATGGGCTGAACCACACTTCTACCTCATGTCCCTCCACCCTGACACCCACCTGGACCCTTATTTGTGTCAGCACACTTCAGAACTGGAATCCACAGGAAAATCCCTGTCCGTGAGCAGGGCTGAGGAGCCCTCAGTCAGGGGAAACAGTCATGCTCAGGCATGGGCAGCTTCCCATTGGTGGCACGTCCAAAGAGGTCAGCCAGTCCACCTCTTACAAAAGACAAAGCAAAACGCCACCCGTTTCCATATTTATTGTAACAGAACATATCTAAAGGTGCCAATGAAGCCGTGTTTGCGGTTATCTAGCACAGCCGAGGAGGACCATAACACCATGAGATTATTATCCCTTTCCCCTTGCAAGCCATATCACACCTATGTGGTGTCCAAACACAGTGGGACCTGCCCCACTCCCCAGAGATCCCAGCACATGGGAAGAGCCACCTGAAGGGTCCAAACAGAAATGAGGATCACTGGGTGCAAGAGGTTCTCCAGATCATCTGCTTCATCATGCTGAGGGTTAAAGGCAGCACAGAGACAGAGACAGCTCTGAAGGGTCTGAGCAATGGGAAAGCTCAACAGATAGTTCCAGGACTTCATGAAGTGTGCAGGACATCAGAGAGGAATACACTAGTGGGTTATATCTGCTAAAGGTGGCATGTAAACCCCTAGGCAGGGATAGTAACAGCAGTGCACTGTATGTCATCCTGCAGACATGGGGAGAGCTCTGCTCAGAACCCCCACCCTCTGCAGCACAGCTGCCATCAGCCTCCCAGATGCTCTGCTCTGAAGGAGAGTTACAGGAACCCCAGTTTGTACTGGTCTGGGGGGACATTGTCACTGTTGCTCCCATGAGAAAGGTGGACATGGTGCATTGGGGCAGGAATGGAGCACTTCATCCCCCAAAGCCACTTCTGACATCTCAGCAGATAGCCATCAGTTCATGTCAAAGGCCATTTGTTGACAGCCTGGATCATCCCGTTACTGCCGGTGCAGGCAGAGCTGTGTGAGCGCCTGAGGAATCACAGACCAAACACTGCGCAGAGCATATTTATTTGGAGTTTGAGTCCATGGCCATCACGGTGGGCAAGGTCCCTTTGGTGCAGCGGTCCATACATTCATGCAGGCAGATTCTTCTGAGGAGGCACAAAAGGGCTGAGAAGCTCTATGAATGCTTTTGACAGTGTCCCTCTGGTAAACGCCGTCCTCATGCGCAGGATGCTCTGCCTGTTCGTGCAGAGACCCGCTGGCCCCGTGCCCCAGGGAGGGTGGTGCTGCACTTTCTCTCTTCCACAGATTGGCCACAGCCCAGCTGATTTCCCCACACTGAGCATCTCCGCCCTGGCTGGTGTCATCTCCTCCCACATCCCAGAGGAGCCTTTCAAGGGGGACTGGCAGGTGCTGTGGTTTTAGAGCTGCCCCAGAGGGGACAAATTGTCTCCCTGGACTGTCACCTCCTTGGGAAATGTTGTTGGCATCTTTGGTTGTTGGTCTGTCCAGCCAGCCTCCAGGATGGTGCTTTTAGCCCTCTCCTACTAGGGTTTTGACTGGTTGTCATCAGGATCTCCCGTGGAGCCCTCTGTGACCATGTCCTCATGTGCACACCTCTTTCTTGGTAGGAGAGGACATACCTGGAGATGCAGACCATGTGGTTGGAGGTGCTTATGAAGGAGCTGAGGTGTTTGGACCTCTCTCTATTCAGTATTCATTAGACTGCAGCTAGAAACTGCCTCTGGTTCTGAGTCTACCAACAGGCATCAGTAGAGAGGAGTAAGTTCAGAGGAGGCCACCAAGTTGGTCCAGGGCCTGGAGCATTTACCATTGTGAGGAGAGGCTGAGGGAACAAAGTTTGTTCAGCCTGAGGAGGAGAAAGTTTCAAGGGAGAATATTCAAGGCAATCTAGAAGGAAGTCATTGAGAAGGCAGAGCTAGCACAACTGTCCACAGGAAGAGGACGAAAGACAACAGACATGAATTAAAACAAGCTTAGACTGGACATAGGGAAATTTTTTTTCGCCATGGGGAAAGTCAAAAATAGTAGCAGGTGCCCCAGAAAAGCTGTGCATTCTCTGTCCTTAGGGGCCTTCAGGACCTGGCTGGTCTTAAAGATGTCCCTGAGCAACCTGGTCTGACCCTGCTTGGAGCAGAACATTGAACAAGAGACCTCCAGAGTCACTCCTTCCCTGAATTTTCCTATCACACTGCATTGCTGCAGGTGATGGGCTTTTCTTTTTTTCTGCACAGCTTTTACCTTATTACATCTTCTGTCTGGATTCCTTAAAAAGCCATTTCACTGTTGAAGGAATGTCTTGGGAATGGCTTTCTGCTTTAACTTCGGGAGCACTCAAGATTGTTTCCATTTTCTGGTGGCTTGGGGGATTTTGCACACCCGTGATTGATAGTGTGCCACATGCGGCAAGCCCAACATGAGCAGTGAAGTTGCAAAGCAAAGCAACTCCAACCCACAGCAATGCCACGAGTGAGATAGTCTGTAAAACCGTAACTGTGCCTTCTGATACATATTCAGGCTGCAGGGTATTTAATTACGAGATCCCAGATTATTAGCGCGCGCTCCTGCCTTGTTCGGTGGAGGAGGAATGATGCGTCTGGAATGACAAAGCTGCTCAATGCTCTCTCTTCCTCAGTGATTGTTCAGTGAATCACAGGCTCATTCACATCCAAACCTTATGCTGAGCCGGGTAGAATGGACCAACATCACTCTGGTGTGAGCAGGTCAGGAACCACCAGAAATGCATTAACAAGGGGAACCATGAAATGCAGCAGTTTTCTGCCTTTCTCCATCCAGCCATCTCTGATATCTCACCTCCACTCCACCCACCCATCTCCCTCTAGAAAACTGTTCTTTAAACCAGAGGTAGGTCCTGGGAAGCTCCTTTTTGAGGGACAGGACTGCAGGGCAGTGCCACACAGAGGTCCTGCCTGTGTGGGTGGGAGGAATGCACCAAGGACATCACCGCAGATAATCCAGGTCATCGGTGCTTGTGCAACCTGGCACCAGCATCTTGTTCAAGGTGCCTCCCGTCAGGCAGAGCCTGGGCTCTGGGCTTACAGGAGGGGATCCCCTGGGGCAAGCTGCAGCCAGGGCTCTGAGCCAGACCCTGCTTCTACCACCACGGGAAGAGCAGTGCCTGTCCCAAGATGGGATTCCCAGCACAGCCCAGCTCCCGCTGTGCCAACCCTCCTGGGCACCCCACTCGCCATGCGAGCATGCGTGTGAGTGTGGGACCCGTGTCCTGCCCGCTTGGCACTCAGCCCAGGAGGCCAGCTCAGGGCAGGAGCCAGGTGTCAGCTTGGAGCAGGGAGAGGGCAGGGAGCTGGCCTCGCTCTGCTCAGCAGAGAGCAGTTTAAAAATTGCCGGAAAGCTTCCATGGAAGGAAAGAAAAAAAGGTGTCAGTGAAAACTTGTTTATCCAAGTGGGCTTCCCTGGCACAGGGACGGGGCTGGGCATCTCCCTGCTCTGCTGTGGTCCTTACCCCCTGCCAGTTTGGCAGGCACAAGCAGGGACAGAGTGGAGCTGGCACCAGGCTGAGCCATGGGCTCAGCATCTGAGGCTGTGCATCTCCCTGTGGCAGACCCACAGGCCTGCCTGGTTCTGCCACAGGTTGTTTTCAAGAGCTCAGCATCCTCTCAGCAGCAAAGGTGGAGGAAGAAAAAGGCCCTTTCAAAGAGCTTGCACCCCTGGAGCTTCTCCTGTCTGATAGCTTCAGGCCATACTTCATCCTCCCTCTGAATCCACACCAGGGAGGGGCTCCTTGCTAAAAAATACCACCTGCTTTGCTGGTAAAAGCACCAGATGCTCTGATGGAGCCCTCACCTCCCTGCAGCCCCTGCTCTGAGGAGGTCTCTTGCTCTGCTCCGTGACCCACTTCAGTGTGCAATGCTGTCCATGAGGAGAGCTCTCCTGCAGGCAGAGAAACTTAGAGCATCTCCTGCCTGCCTGCCTGCACCAGCTTGGCTGGCACCCCTGCCCCAGGGCAGCGGTCCAAGCAGCCTGGGAGGACGGGCAGACCCCGAATCCACCGAACAGATGGGCTTGCATGCAAGCAGCCAAGAGGCCATGTAAATACATGTCGTGTTTGGAGGACAGGGTTCCTGTCAGCGAATATCTGGCTGGCTGGCTGCGTGTGTTGTGTAGGCAGGGGAATGCTCAGCTGCTAATCCACGTAATCCTGCTCTAGGCTGGATTCGTTTTAAAAAATAAATAAGTGGCTGAGAGGAGTTTTTGGTCCATCTGACTCAAGTACTGAGCCCCAATGGGGAGAGGCAAAACCACAGGAGCCGTATTTACATTGATTTTCACTGAATGTGCTGCTTGGCTCAAGGAATTAGAGGACTACAAGGCAAGAGTAACCTGCAAATCAGGCGAGGGCTTCCCAGTCAGCACACGGGATGTGAAGATCTGATTAGGCACTCACCTGTACTTTAACCCCTGTTTAGTGCTTCATTTTCATATTCAAAACCAGCACCCAGGCACGCATACAAATGAAGCAGGTTGCTCTGCCTCATTTTGGCAATTTTGGTCAAAGAGCGGAGCAACGCTGGAGTAAAACACCCAAACCATCTCCTAGTGCAGGAGAGAGGGCAGAAGGAAGACCCTCTGGTGGGTTGTTTTCCCCATGATGACAGCAGTGCAGCCCTGGGGCTCAGCAAATCTGCTCGGTGCTGGAGCATCTCATGGAGACAGCAGAACCCTCTCCAGTATGCAGAGAGCAGCCATCGGGCAGGTGCTGGGGAAAGTCCATCTCACCACGGCAGCTGGAGAGCACTGAGCAGGCGCTGCTGTGACCAGGGCTGCAGCCCACAGAGGTGCCCACACTGCTCAGCTGGGGCAGCACCTGCTTTTGCACCACGTGGGCCACGGTCTGGCTGATGACACAACATTGGTCAAGCTCTCCCCCAACCCAGGAAAGCCTTGTAAAGGGCAGCACTTCACCCACCTGATCTGCCTTACATTAGAGTAACTCATTGTCTCCAAAGCAGCTTTTGCTTTGCTCCTAGGAGGGGGCAGCTGTGACCTTTGGTGGGGTGCCAGGAGGAGCTGGGGCCTGAAGGGACTTGCACCCACTGTGCATCAGGCACCTTCACTCAAGAGCCAAGTTTCTGTGATGATCTCAGGGCCAGATTCACAACTGCGGCTGCTCCCAGCCAGCGGAGACACACACCCCAGCCTGCTGGAACTGGCAGGAGGCAGAAGCCAAAAGGCCCTTTGCAAAAATTCACCGGTGGTTGCTGCAGCCAGAGACAATCTGGCTGCTCTGCCTCGTGTCTCCAGGTTCCCTGGTATGGTGCTGATGCCCGTGTACACCCATCCCCAGTGTGGGAAATGCCTGACCCAGATTCAGGGCTCATTAGCAAGTCAAGTTCCTCATGAAAAGCAGGTTCTCGATGCTACATCTCACCATGAGTAACTCCACATGGTTGCACAACACCTGCTTGTGCCATCTTGCTTCCCTTTCCATCCTGACGAAATCTGAAGCCCAGGCATCACCCTCAGTTGGTTCTGGCAGGTCCCTGTGGCACATGGGTAATGCTGTACTCAAGACACCTGCAGGACTGGGGTCACCAGGCTTCCCAGGCCAGGAAAACCTGCTTCTCAGGTGAAATAGCTTTTTGCTTGTAAAGAGGACTTGCCTCTAAATAGACCCCAGCTAGAAACAAAATTGGCAGACGTAGCTTGGTCTTTGTTCACAGGCTAAATTCCCACCAAAGTCCTCAGAGCCATTTTGCTTTAGGTTGATCACTGGGCCAGGGCCGTCCTGCACCATCTGGGTGGTGGGGGGGGTGGGTAGGAGACACTGGCAATGTGAGGATGCACATTGATGTCTGCCTCTTGGAATAAGGGGGAATGAGGGTGTGCAGGAGGATGGAGAACCTGCCCCACTGGGAGTTTCCCCTGAATCTTGGCCAAATAAAACCTCACGGGAATCAGCCACGTCTGTGCCAGAGGTGAGAACATCTGTGCTTGCTTGCTTTGGACAGCTCTGACCATCCTGCAAAGCAAAGTCCCAGCAGGAACAAGCTGTCCTGAGTCTGAGGGGCATTAGCAACATCCAGGTGAGGGCTGGCAGGATGGGCAGCAGGGAGAGGTAGCCCCAAGGACGTGCTGATGGATGCAGTGTGGTTTTTGCTCCCGGCTCCCTGCTGGTGTGCAGGGACATCTGCAGGGCCCAAGCTGATGAACAGGGTAATGGTCCAGTGTCACACAGAGAGGCATGGAGTGCGGTGTGCCCTGTGTGTAGGTGAAGGCCGGGTGTGGGAACTACCATGAGCATCCCTTTGAGGCCACCCAAGTTCTTGCCAAATAGTGGCAAGTGAGGAAAGCTTGCAAGACATTCGGGGAAGTTTTTTGTTGTTCCATCTTGTAGATGAAGCTTGACAGAAGTGTCCTGCTTAGGGTCTTACAGCAGGTGAGTGGCCAAGCACAACATCTTCCTTCACCATGTCTTTGCTGGACGGAGGGCTCATCCTCACTGGCTGAGATCAGAACCCCACACCCATGGAAGCACAGAGCAATACTCCTGTCTCATGCAGAACCACCTCACCACCCAAGCATGGTGTCCATCCCAAGCCAACAGGCCTCAGCAGGCGCTTCCCCGTAACCAGCCTGTGCCCTGGAAAATACACATCATCTGACATGGAAATGCTGGAGCAGATTCTCAGAGCAGTTCTCACTCTAGGGACTCCAAAAAGGTGTCAGAGCCTGCTCCTCCCAGTCACCCCCCTCCTACCACGTACTGCCCAGCAGACAGGACACCTTGCAAGAGAAATCTATTTCCCTGCGCAGCAGAGCCTGTCGACTGCAAACCTTTCACTGCCTGGTGATTTCTCTTCCCCCCCTTCTTTGAACTAGGGAATTGAACACAAAAGTTTTACCGTGACGGAAGGCGGTGCACTGGCCTTGCAAGTCATTAAAATTTAAAAAGGCAACAATAAATCCGCTGAGCTGAGAAGTGCTCTCAAAAAAAAAAAGAAAAAAAAAGAAAAAAAAAAAAAAAAGAAAAAAAAAAAAGAAAAGGATTGATTTGTTTTCTCTTTATTATCTTCCAGGTGATTTTCAAGGCTCACTAGTATTTTATTTCTTGTTAATTGTTCTCCCTTCTGAATTAAGAGCTCTGTGACCTCCCAGACCCTGAGCCAGGCACGAACAACTGGCAGCACAGCAGCAGTAAGGTGAGTTAATAGCTCAGCGGACGCTCGCCCTGCTGCTGGGTCACACGCTTTGTCTTACCTTCTTCCTTTCCCAGATCAAATCAAAATGTTCAAGGTCATGTGTCCTTAAGAAGGGACATCCACATTTCACCGAAACACAGATTTTCAAGCCGTTAGCAGTGACTGATCTGAACCCTGACCTTTCCTCTTGCTGCAGAGCAGCGGATGGCACAGATCACCTTTGAGGGTTCATGGTGCTGAGCATGCCTGGGAAGACCTGAGCACCTGAAACCCTGCCAGTAGCAGGTCTTCCGGCCACCCAAGCCTTGGTGAAACCTGGAAAGCAGAGAGCAGGATGGGTGCCCAGCTATGGATGGGGTGTCCTAACAGTCTTCATCCCACCCCTTTCCTCTTCCAGCCCTGCACATGGCGGTTCCCCATGAACCAGAGAAGGAGACAGCTGGTGGGAAGAGACTCAGGCTCTGTTTGGGATCTCACCCAAAGCTGCTGAGCAGCAGGAGGTAGCAAGCTGGGAAGAGAAAAACAGTTCTGAAGGCTGGAGTTGTATCCTGCTCCTCCCAGGAACATCCCATTCATCCAGCACAGTATTTACTACTTGCCAAGACTCAACAGTAGCAGCAAATAGCACAGACCACCAGACCCCAGAGAGCAGGTCCACAGCTGGTCACCTCAACCCTGGAAGAAACAGAGACC
This sequence comes from Ceryle rudis, assembly GCA_033439905.1. Lineage (NCBI taxonomy): Eukaryota > Metazoa > Chordata > Aves > Coraciiformes > Cerylidae > Ceryle > Ceryle rudis. Next base: position 71,943 of record JAAGNO010003989.1, on the reverse strand, counting down.
TGCAATGTAGACAAGGCTACAAAGGAGGGAGCAGCTTTGGAGGGTTGATGGGGAGGGGCAAGGTGCCTGGGGAGGAGCATGTGTGGGGACTCATCACCTTCTTTAGGAACCAGGGAGACAATTAAGAGTTCACCAGAGATCAAAAACTAGGTGACTTCAGAGTCTGCATCAGTCTAGGGCCAAAATCTGGACATTTCTGAAGGAAATTGGCCTAAAAGGCACAAGAATGATCAATCATCTGTGTGTGTTTGCTCACGTGGGCTCATGTGGATCAGGAGCTCTGGACTTCAATGTCCCTTATTCCAATTGTCTGGATGGAGAAGTGCTTGCTCACAGTGCTGCCCAAAACCAGCAGCTCCTGTTGAAGTATATTGACCTTCTCACCATCATAGGAGCCATCAGACCCTGGCCAACTCCAGACACTCCTCTGCACTGAGCATCTTTACACAACCAATGACCAAAACCGCTGCAGAGCCCATGGGGCTGCGTGTGACCATGGGCAAGAAAGGCCAATTTTGGTGCAGCTGAAGCAGGGGGGCCACTGGTGGGCCACTGAGAGCCAGGCAAGCTGATCAGGACCCGTGCAATCAGGGCTTATTTCAGAAATAGAACTCAGGAAGCTGTTGCACCCTGTCCCCATGGTATCTGTCTCTCCCCTTGGTGTCCCACACCTCACGAACATCCCTTGCTGCCAGACCAGCTTTCAGCCGCCTGTACCCTCTGCCTCTGCCTCTCCAGGCCTGCAGAGGGTGGGGCAGTGACTCTGAAGGATGGGACCTCAAGACCTCCACAGGTAGCAGCACATGTGCTCATTTCAGAAGATGGCCCAGAAGTCCCTTCTCTTTGCAAAGAGTTGTTGGCTGCCAGCAAGTGATCCTGTTTTCATTCAACCAGAGGCTGATGCCTGGGAAGGAATTTACTGGGACAAACCCATATTTTTCACACATTTTTTCTCCTTGTTTTATTGTGTCTTGGTTACACACAGTAGTGCCAAACCACAGCACATAAAACCTACCCGTGAAAACTTTTACTGCCCAAAAATCTCTTTCACAAACAGCAGGAGATCACGGCATGCTGCATCCAGAGGGAACTTCTGTTTTACCTATGTGGATACTACAAGCACTGCACCAAAATAAACATGATCATCAAGAGCATGGTGATGCCCAGAGTAAAATGCCAAGAAGTTATTCCTTCCAGCCTTCTTTACACAAAATGCAGCTGGATATGGGTCTGGGCAGCCTACATTAGCTGCCCCTGCTTTGGGAATAAGGATTGAACTAGATAATCTCTGGAGGTCCCTGCCAGTTTCACTTCTGAGCCATGCAGTACTGCCCAGCATCGTGGAAAGAGCAGCTCTGCCATCTCTGTGTGCCCCACAGTCCAGGATTAGCTCCTGCCCATTGCAGCACCACATCTCCTCATTCCCTTGCCAGAAGCAGGGTGAGGACCTGTCACTGCCTGTCTGACCCCCATGATGATGGATGCTCACTTCTCCTACCAGACCCAGACTCCCTGTTGGGGAGGTGCCAAAAGATGACTGTGGCACCATCTCAACAATTTCTGGTAAGGGATGCTCTGTGGGATGCAATCATCAGCTTCCTTGGTCTGGGGACCAACACCCAGGAGGCATTCCCACATGTGGAACACTTTGCATGTCAATGTACAGAGGCAACAAGCACGAGGTGTCCCCAAACCTCCCTCTGCAGCAGCTCTTGCAATGGCCCAGACTGCTGCAGGGCCCCAGATGTTCCCTCTGCCCCACGGGGATTATGGAGGACCACCCACTGCAGAGCAAAGGTCCAGGTTAAAGCTCACAGCATTGTCCCTCCCTTCACTAACCAGTGCAGTCCTCATCCATCCTGCACGTGCTGAGCAGACCAGCCCAACCCTGGAGTTACCCATGTGGGATAGACCAGCGAGGAGATGTCCTGCTGTGGACTGTGGCCAATACGTGCTGTGACATTTTTAGTCCATACATTAGTAACCTGGGACTCCTGTTTTGCTCTTTTGCTGCCAGCCTAAGTCTGAAGATTCTATAAAGATCCTGGCAGGCCAGAGCTTTTCATCACACCCCAGCACGAGCCAATCTAGATTTTTACATTCATATGAAAAAATTGATCAGTTCCCCACTAATACTGGAAAGTTAGATTCTAAGACTGAGAAGGACGCCAAATCTGGGGGGTTTTAAGGTGTTATTTTCATTCACAAGCTGTGTCATTAAAAGCTTCAAACCCTGACAGTGAGACTCAGTAGCACCTTAGCAGATAATACACAGCCTGTGCTGCTTGGAGGCAGCTGCGCCTCTTAACCTGCCTTTCCCCAGCGATCTCTCCGTGCTGTTATCTGAATTTCCCCCGGCCACTCAGCTATCTGATGAGAGATTCCTGAAGCTGGTGCTGTTGACTTCTTAAATAACACCCAGAGCTGCTTAGTGATTGTAACTTGTGTCCCCCCCCCGCTGAAGGACCTGGGTGTAATCAGTGGCTCTGTCAGTGTCACACAAGTGCTGCTGAGTGCCAGTGGCAGCTCCCACCAGCCGCCTGGCCCCAGCATCTTGTCATCAGCCGCCTGCGTCCCATTAGCGTCCTGTTAGCATCCAGATACAACCCTGCACCCAGAACTCCCCCCTGCCAGCCCTTCGCCTCCCGCCACAGCTGAGGACGCAGAGCATGGAGGAGAGGATCATTTCACTGGCACACCAAACCAGAGCCATTTGTCCAGTGCTGGAGGTGATATGAAGGGGTGCCTCTGCCACCAGCAGATTGTAGAGCTGTCACCACTTACTCTGGGCAGCCAGGGCTGCAACCCTGCAGTGCTTCATCCAGTGTCACTGCCTGGGGCTGGTGGTGTCCTTTCAGGTGAGTAGAGGGGCCTGAGGCCAGAGTGATGTGGCCCAGGCAGCTCAGGTGGGGTGGGAATGTGGGGCACAGGCATCCTGTGCTTACCAGCGGTGTCCTGGGAAGGGAAACATCCTCTGGAAGTCACCACCATGAGCTACTTTGCAAAGATTAGTGCACAGGGCCAAAGCTGGGTTACTCCACCCTGGGCCTGTGGACAGGTCTGTGTCAGGGAAAGCTGCACACACAGGATATTTATTATGAAAAGTCACTCAGCCACCCACAGCAGGAATGACCTGCCTCGACAGCAAGAAGTGATTTTGCCCAGTACTGTGAAGCTGCTGTCGGTCCCTCAATGCCCGTGACCTTAAACCACATCCCAGCTCCCCAGTCAGGGACCTTCGCTGCTGAGTCCTGCTGGTCTCTGACTCCTGGCTCAAGACACAGGAGCATCCCTGGCTTCCCCTGCTTGATCCTGGGGCACTGCTGCTCCCGGGCACCAGGTCCCCGCCCTGGCTTCCAGGCAGCTCCTGTTACACCCATCTTCATGCTCTCCTTGTTTGCTTTCTTGTTTCTGGGATGGGAGAAGGTGACAATGAAAGCTGAATTTGAAGGGAGTTACCAGATTCTACAAACTGAAGCTTTAAGAAAAGCACCAAATATTGCAACAGAATGAGAAGGCTTTACCCATGTTTTCTCTCAGGGAATACAAGAGCATGGGGAATGTGGGAGAGATAGCTGGCACAGGAGGCAGGTCAGCTGAGACCTCCCCCAGCATGTGCACGTAATGGTGTGGCACGAAGGCAAGCGAGCTAAATATTAAACCCTGGCAGATCAAGCCAGGAAAGACTTGGAGGAGCAGCTTGCTAATGGTGTAAAAGCTGGTCATAAAAGCTTTTTCAAATACATCAGAAGCAAAGAGCCTGCCAAAAAGTCTGCAGGGCCAAGAGATGGTGAAGATGTAAGAGAAACACTCTGTGAGGAAAAGGTCACACAGATGAATTATCTGCATCATCGTTCACAGGGAGAACTGCATGAGGTCCCTGTGCCAGAGTGGTTCTTTGGGGATGGAGGTCTGGGAAGCATTTCAAACTGAAACATCAATCGGCAACAGGAGCAAATCACCAGAACCAGGTGGATTTAACTTGGGAGATCTAAGGAGGCAAGTGGTGAAACCACTGAACTACTTATCCACAATTATCCTGGGCACCAAAGGAGTGGGGAGGGCAGATGTGCCACCTTCTGCAAAGGGCTTGAGAGGTGATCCAGACAGGCAGACCAGAGCCTGGCTTTGTACAAGGTGGGGAGAGCAGGATCTGTGGGGAGATGCAATATTAGTTCATTAGAATGAATGACTGTGGTGGGTAAACCCAGAAAAGTCTTCCGCACACAAAACTGAAAATCTGCTCTCGGTGCTGTGGGGCTTAGGCTTCCATCACACTGCTTGTTTTTCACATCTGCCCTGAGCCTCATGTCTTGCTGTGTGTCTGAGGAGGGAGAGAAAGTGCTACCAACCACCTACCCTGCTCCCCAGCCAGAACGACCTCTGTCCAAGCTGGTCATCAACCTTCAACCCCCAGTGTGGCCCAGCTGCCTGCCAGCACTTAGGTGCTACCCTCTGCATGAGTTGTGCCTTAGATGTGCTGGTTTTGCTCCCTCTAAGGAAATCTAGATAGCCAGGTTATCACATAAGCAGCTGCAGTTTGGACGGAGGAATCCAACAATGAGTAGCTGGGAAATAAAACTGCAAATTAAGTTCAGGACCAATGAAAACAAGGCAATGTTCATGGCAAAGACCAAGGCTACATAGATGTGTGCCAGGATGGACTCTAAATTAACTCACGCTACTGAGGGAAGCTGGCAGAGGAGCACTGCAGAGAGCGCAACAAAACCATCAGTTCTAAACTCAGTAATGGTTCAAAAGACAAGCTGAAGGAAAGGACCAGAGAACAAACCACAACACATCATTCCGCAGCTGGATGATCCTGCAGCTGACACACACAACGCATCCCTGCCATCAAAAAGGCAAATGCAAAATGATGAGGGCACCAAAAGACAGACCTGAGGATTAGGGTAGGCCCCTGTGGCACAGGGAAGGTGTGAAGGAGCGAGGAATGACAGCAGTTTGTAAAACCATCAGCAGCACCAGGAGGGAAGCACTGGTATTTCTCACATTGCAGGAGCTGAGGTTACCCCATGGAAAGACCAGGTTAAACCAAACTACCTGTAATTCCTGTGGGATTCATGGACACCTGATGCTGTGGAACTGAAAATGGTCTTTGGGTTCAGACTTGGATTAGGAATCATGGAAACACAGGACCACGGGCAGATTTAGGCTGGAAGGGACATCTGAAGGTCTCTGGTCCAGCCTCCTGCTCCATGCAGGGCAGGCTTCAAAGCTACAGCGGGTTGCTTAGAGCTTGGCCCACTCAACTGTTAAAAATCTCTGAAGGTGGAGATACCATCTCCATGGGACAGCTGCTACTGCTCTTGTGGTGAAGAGTATTTTCATCACATCCACACGGAACTTTCTTTTTTTAAAATTTGGGTTCTTTGCCTCTGGCCCTTTCCCCGTACGCCTCCGACACGAGCCTGGCTCCACCTTCTCTAGACTGTCTGTTTCCAGCAGTGTAAGACAGTGATTTGGTCCCTCCTTCTAAAGTTTTCTCTTCTGCAAGCTGAACCAGCTTGGTTCCCCTATCTGAGCATCATGTGCCACGTGCTCAAGCCCCCTGCCCATCCTGATTGCCCTCTCCACCTCTCTTCTACTGCGGGTCCAAAACAGGACTCCAGAGATGTCATCATCGGGGCCAAATGGGGAAACAAGAGCTTCCCTCAGCCTCCAGGCTTTGCTCTTGCTAATGCAGCCCAATATAAACTCAACTTTCATCACTGTAGGGGCACAATGAGAAAGACAAGCCCATGCCACAGGCTGGCCCTGATGCAACCAGTCTCAGAAAGTCCAGAAGCTGCTGCTAGAAGAGCACAACAAGATTCCTGGCTGCATAGCCCAATTCCGTCCTCAGGCACCCATCCATGGCTGTAATTTTGCAAGTCGCAGCTCATGGCAAATAAAGATCAAACATCTGCCCACAGAGTGAGGGTCTGCACGTGCAGGGGGAACCATCTGGGATCTCGGTCATATTATTCAGTCAGGAGTCACATTGATCAAATGAACAAGTTACTTCAGCTCTTCGTTCTTTAGTCTCATTTCCTTGTTTCAGAGGACACAGACATTCAAGCCCTGCTCCATGACCTTGAAAGCACTGTGCAGGAGGGCCCATATAAACTCTGTGAGCACAGGGGTGGAGGTTTGTGGCATGCTCACGTTGTCCAGGTAGCAGCAGCATGGTTTCTTAGGTGGGGTCTAGGCTGGCAGGCATGCCCTGAGCTCTGAAAATACACTGGTTTGGAGCCAGCCTGTGAGCTATGTGTTTATACCTACCCCTGTAAGTCATCCCTCGCCTTCCCATCATCATCATCTGACTCCAAATATCTACAGCCACAAATGGTGCAGCTTGCAATAAAACACCCAAAGATGGGCACCTTGCTGAGGATGGCTTCCTGCAGCCCAGGGCAGAGGCTCCAGTCCAGAGCACTTAACCCTGTGGGACGTTGGAAAGATAAAGGCTATTACTATCTCTCAGAGGGGACTGGATACGTCTCTGGTCATGGACAAGTCTCTGCAGACCTGGGTGGAACGGTGAGAGAGAGGTGACAAGGCTGAGAACAGCACTGGGGATGTTCGTCCGGGTGGACCAGGGACACCCCAGCTGTCTGGGACCAAAGAACAGAGGACAGGGTCATGGATGTAACTCAGAGAGCAAAGCCCCAGCCCCAAGCTGCTTTGCCAAACAGCTCAGCTGGAGGACAGCGAGCCTGTGCTGAGAGGCGCCAGTGCAAACCACAAGAAAGCCAGGCTGGGCATCTTTGTAGCACTCCAAGCTTGACAATTAATGCAGGCAAGCCACTGAATTATAGGCTGGAGACACAGGGAGCCCAAATGGCAGCTAACGAGTGTTGTTGATTGGCTTTCCGGAGGCCATGGAGACACAGACACTTATTCTTAGAGACATGGATCCCAGAGGGACCACAGCGGACACAAGAGTCTCTCTCCACAGCACTCACAGCCTCTCTGTCCTGGCACTGGCAGATGTTTCCCCTCCATTGGATCAGGAGTGAGACAAGGATGCAGGGAAAAGGTGGCAATCAGCCCTCTCTCCCACCAGTTTGTTCACCCTCAAACACCCCAGCTAACTTTATCTCCTCCTTTCATGCCATATTCCTTCACCCTAAAGGGCAGAACTTGCGCTTATGAGGGATGGTTGTGAGGCCAGCTGGTCCCAGTCCCCTGACAGCTGGGCAGAGATCCAAGGATGATCCTGTAGCAGTGGTTCTGCAAGTGCAGGTAGGGAAGGGGAGGTGGGACAGCTGGGATTCCTTAAGGCAGATCAGTGCTGCAGAAAAATAACCACAGCATCAAGAAATCATATGAAAGCATCACATCATGACTGCTGTGCAAACACTCACACGTGTCTCTGCTTCCAGACACATGATCCAGCACAGGAACCTTTTTACAGTCAGTGCATGCTTCCCATCACGCTACCAATTAATTGCTGCAAGTATTTGAATCCTTGGTTTTCTCTCTGTCTCGCCAAAACAGAGGCCATGTGCTACTGTCCTTCCTCTCATCCCCCTGCTGGATTTTTTCTCTCTGATTATTTCTGTGTTTATGCTCTCCAAGCACCAGCCAGGCATGAGCCTGGCTCCTCCCAGTGCAGGTCAGCTCCAGCACCGACTGGAGCAGCCAAGGGCGACCAGCTGGAAAATCACTCCCCAGATCCAACACCACTGCTTCAAGGTCAAGGCAGCCCTGTCCAGGTCAGGTCTCTGGCTCTGGGGTGACTGCATCACCTTGGGAAGCCTGTCTGGTGCACACAGGATGAACTGGTTCAAACACTGGACCAGAGCAGACCCCCCCTGGGGCAGAACCGGACTGACCGGGACACTCATGTGGGCTCCTGCAGTGGCTGAGAGACAGATCTGGGACTCTCACAAAGGCACCTCTAGAGATGAATAAGCATGTTTGTAGGGAAGGATTTATTCACCAATGCAAAAAGCAAACGCCCGAATCCCACCACTGAAATGCATGACTGGAGATCTAAGAACATCCCCAAATTGGATGCTACATTTCTTAATGCTGACAATACAGAAATGTTTGGTTAGTGCTGAAGAGGCTGATTTCTAAGGCTGTCCTCAACTTCTGGGGCAAGGGTGATGTTTGTGCATTTGTCAGGCTCCCCAGACAGGAGGTGAATCTGTGTCCCTTTTGCCCCTCACGCCTGCTCAGGTGCTGTGGGAGACACAGGCTCAGATCCTGTCCCAGCTGGATATGCAACAAGGACCTTCCCCCTCCCCAGCTCCGTGTGGTATTGACATCCCTGCCTGGTTCTACCTCAGTGTTTTCCAGCTTTGCAGTTGCCATTAAAAAGCAGCAGTCTGAAACATGTGAAAGTCCAATAAGTTTGGCGGGGTTGTTTTTTTTTTTAATTTCCTGGAAATTCATATTCTGAGTGGGTGCTGATTTGCGGTGCACCAACAGAAAGCAGAGAGATCTCAGGGCTCCCTAGAGTTGCATCAAGTTGAGTCAGAGGGTCAGGGCAGGTGAGGTGTACCCAGCCGCCTGCACCCAGCCCTGCCAGCCCTCAGCTCAGACCTTGGCCAGGCTCGTGCCAGGCTCGGTGATGGATGGTGGGACTGGGCAGGAACTGCTCAGAGGACGAGAAGCTCTGGCCTTGATCTTAATGGGACAGACATTCTCAGCCCCTGGTGCTCCCAGCAGTGACAACACTTCACTGTGCTCTTCACAGCCCTCTGCCTTCCCAGCTCCTGTCTGGGCAGGTCAAAGGCATCTGCAAGGAAATTCACACCCATGTGCTTCACTCCAGGGGCTGCTCTAATGGAAATTAATGGGAGGTGAGACCTCAAGAGATAAATCTGCAGCATACGTGCGTGCACACGTGTGGCTGTGCATGTTTGCGTCAACAGAGGTTCGAGAGAATGGTCTCTTACAAAGCAAGGAGCTAATTCACTATCAAATGATGAACTTGTTGAATGATGAACGATGGGCCTGCTGCCTGTGGCTGTCTCTGTGTGAGGTTGCCTCCCTGGTTCGTGTTCTCAAGTTTGCCTTGTGTCACCGCCGCACGTCACTAGTAAATGGCACAACAAAGACAATGGTGAGATTCATGCAGTCCTGGGGGGATGGACTCCACCAGCTTGAAGGCAAGAGCTACCCAAAAAAGGCTTCACTGCCTTCCCAGCACAGCTGACCTGGGAGACCGTGGTACTGTTTTCCCTGGGTGCCTCTGAGAACAACAATTTTGTCACAAGAAATTTACAATTACCTCTTACCAAAAAATCCATCGTTTCACCAAAACCCCCATGGATGTGATTTTTCTTTAATTTTCCAGTTGTTGTTGTTGAAATGATCTTTTTTCTTTTTTTTTCTTTTTTTTTTTATCCATTTTCAGGGGGGTTTAGCAGATTGTTATTTTCCACGTCCTTTTGTCAGGCCCTGGTTACCACAGGATGAGGAGCATCAGCCTTGTTCCTTGGGTTGGTTTTATTTTTTTATAATTTTCCAATTGTTAATGCCTAATTTTCCAAGCTTCTTCACATTAGAAAAGCAGCAGGAAGGACCGTGGGTAAAAAACAGAGGTGAAAAATAAAATAAACAGAGTCCTGCGTAAATCTGGGTATCACACCTTTGGGATTACTAGCGGTAAAATGAAAGACTTGAGGAAGGTGGGGAGGAAAATGAATAGCCAAAATCTCTTCCAAGTCATGGCTGTTTTAACCAAATACATCAAAGATTTTCTTCCTGCTGGGGAAAGAACATAAAATGCAGACATCTGGGGCATTTCTTCTCCAGTGCTGTTGCTCTCCCCTCAATAAATTTCATCCCTGAGTGAGTTTGGTGCTGCAAGGATCTGGCAAGTGGCTCTGAACGTCTCAGAGGCTGCATTGATTTGCCCAGGCTGGTGATTTCAGGAGGAATACTGCAAGTGATGGTTACGACTGGGGGTTGGACTAGATGACCTTCAAACCCAAACTATCCAATGAGTCTATGAACATAGAGGGGTAAGGATGGCATGAGCTTGTCCCAGTGGGCAGCCCCCAAAGGCTGTAGGCTTCAGAAATGTGGAGACTGCTCATGGAGCAAAACCACAGTCTGCAGCCATCAGCCATGCAACACCAGTTAGAAACAGTCCCAGCGATCAATGGAAAGCCAGAAGGATCCTGGCAGGTGTGAGTCCAGGCCATCGGCAAAGCCGAGCGCACACTCACTTGCAGAATTAAGACTGGGGATGGCCATGGACAATGTGAAGGCAAGCCAGGCAGGCCCTTCCACGTCCCCTGTAGAAGCCACTCAGCTCAGAGGGATCTCCTGGGGTGGCCCTTGTCTATATGGAAGCTGGTCCTGGGAGGAGGACCCCTTTTTTTGGCTGGACCCACCTACTAAAGAAATTTGTCTTCATTTTCATAATGAAAGAGAGGTTGTACCCCAGCTTCTACTGTGCACCTCCCTTGACAAACATCTCACGTGCAGGTATCAGAAACTTGGTACTTCTACATATCAGGAGCAATCGTCTCAAAAGCAGAGTTTCCAAACTACATTGAGGTAATGATTAGATTATTTTGGGATGACAAACTTCTCTGGAAAAGTTACAGGGACAGATCATTGGCACTTGGTCAAAGATAAAAAACACTGTTTTCAGCAACGTGGATGAAGGAGAAAGATCCCAGCTAGCACATATAAATCAGACACAACGGTTATTTCTAAGAAGATGTAATTCAGACAGCCTGACGTTACAGTATTTCTTGGGATAGGCTGACTGAAAGGAGTTCAGGAATCTGAAGTATAGGTGATGAGAAATTATCTTGGAACCAGCATATTCACTTTATTGAGAATAGTAGTAAGATGCCCATAAATCTTTCTAAGAGCATTTCAGGTACTTTTATGACTCTTGCATGGGATTTATTGCATATTTTCTGAAAAAAAAAAGTAATTTAAAAGGACATTGTCAAGCACTTTTTATAGCTTTTATTTATTTTTTAATCTCCATTGTTTGCAAAGCCATCCTCAGAGCTGGAAAATGCAATTCTGCCCTGTTGCATCTAGCAGACAATGAATTTTCCTTTCTCTCTGGTGTGCTGAACAGACACAGAGGTGTCTTGGGCTCTGACTGGCCTGGGGGTGGTGGGTGGGGTGTCCTTCCTGCAGAGACGGAGGAGCTCTGGCCATGCTCCCCACAGCCGGGCAGTCAGATTTGAGCCCAGGCTGCTGGCGTGCTGGGTTTCGCTGAGGGAGGGAAGCAGAGAGCTGCTCCGTCAGATTTAAAAGCCCATTTTCTCAGTGGTGTTTAAAGACATCGTGTAGCCCTGGCATAGCCCAAAGGCTGCCTTGGAAAATAGAGCAGATAAGGACTGACGCTGCTCAGGGCTGTTCAACATTTTTGGGCACAGCACTTTGGGAGGAGAGGGTCTGATACCACCAGGACCACCCCTTACCAATGCTGAAAACAGATCCAAATCATACCCAAGCTGGATGTTCCCCATCTCCAATGGAGATGTTTTCCCAACCTGCAGCACTTCTGGCCAGAAATACAACCCTAGAGCTTTGGCTTCTGCATCCTTCTTTGGAAAGACTGAGATTATTTAGCCTTCCCTGGCCTTCCTGTTACTAATTGAAACGCTACTCCCGAGGCCAGTCACGTTGTGCTGGTGTGTCCTCTGCCTGCTACCACGTTACAGCAAAGCAGGGCAAGCCTGGACCCGATGCTCCCCAGTGCCACACTGTGAGGGCCAGCAGTGCCTGGCAGGGAAGAGCCCAGCAGTGTGAGCGCTTGTGCTCTGCTGCAGGCAGTGGGGAAGGAGCTGCCTGCACGGGCTCCATCCTCCTGGCAGGGAGGAGAGAAGCTGGGGCCAGAGGATGGAGTGGGAGGATGGACTAGAAAGCATCACTTCCAACTTGACTCCTTCACGGACCTGCACAGCCCCTTCCAGCAACCCCTTGCTAGTAACACTCCCTGGAGGCTTTGCAAAGAGGAAAAAGTTAAACACATTAATCAGGCAAGTCTGGCTCTTCTCCACTTTCTTTGTCATCATCACTGACCCCTCCAGTTTTGTGGAGTTTTTTTCCTCCTCTCCCATAAAATCTTTTTCATTCAGTGCCTGTTGTTCCTTTAAATACTTCATGAAAAGTCATAAAACTATGTAGGAAACTAGCAGCAGTTTTCTTCTTCGAAAGCAGCTTGTGCCAGCAAAGCAGAAAAAAAAATCTTGCTCAAGTGATGCAGAGAAAAAGAAGGAATAAAGGAAGTAAGCGAGCGAGCAGGGAAGCAAGCAAGGAAGGCTGATTTTTGTGCGTCCAGAACATTTGCTTTATCAGAGACAGTGTGACCATGAACATCATCATTTTCAAGGCTTGTTCCGGAGATCCCATGAAATCTAAATGACAAAAACGGGCCCTTTCAGTTACTACAGAAGAGGTGTGCTCCGAGCAGAAGAGTGCAATGTGGAAACCACCCCTCCTGTGGCCCATACAATTTTCCTACAAACTGCTTCAACGCAGAGGGATTGAGACAGAGGAGGAGGAGGAGGAGGAGGAGGTGCTGAGCCTGTACATGCAGGATGGAGGAGTCACCCTCTTGCTGTGATGCCTTTTCCAGCAGCTGGGCTGCAGGCTGAAGCTGCTCCCAGCCTCTCTGGAGAGGGTGCTTTGTTCAGGATAGTTTGTTATCATCAGCACAAGTCCTTCACGGGCATTTCTTGGGCCACTCTGTCTTCCTGCCAGCGAGGGTTTGACCATATCTGTCTGAGCCCTTGGGACTGTGCATCAAAGAAATAAATTGCTCTAAGAAAATGCTGAAAATCCTACCCGTGGATTTCTCCTTGCCCAGGGCACTGAGGCACTGAGCCCAACCATCTCCTCAGAGAGGGAGGGCTGATGGTTTTTGAGTTGCAGGTGTTCAGCCCACTTATGTTGGTGCGAAGAAGCAACCTTGATGCATTTTCTTTATGTGTGTTGTTCCTTACCCTGGTCTTCCTCAAATCCTCCTGACAGAAGAGCCTAGGAACTGGTGGCATCAGTTTCCCAAGCAAGGGAAGTCTCTCCTTGGAGTAACATCACAGCAGCTAAACCGCTTCCTCTGCAGGTTCATGAGTTTGTTTATTTCTGTTGCCTTTTATCTAGTAACTGATCTATTTTCTTGCATTTTCCACAGTGTCATTGGAAGCTGAAGCTCACAGTGGGCTCAGCAATTAGTGGTAGCACAGAAATATAAGGCAAAAACAAGTATTGCTAATGAGCTGACACATTAAACAATGAGTCACACTTCCATAAGGAGCCCAAATCGAGTTATAACCCTAAATAAACAAGCTGTGAGAAACAGTTTACAAAATATGAATGTGTTACTTATTTAACTGCTGTTGAGAAGCTGTGATCTGAACCCTGAGATGTATTTAAATATCTGAAACAAATATTCAGTGTGTGGTTTGTGAGACCGATGCAGCAGAGGCTGGCACAGTTGTGTTGGATGGACCCTGCAGCCGGACATGGGTATGGAAAGCGCAAGGGGCTTTAGGGTTGTGCCCTCCACCCTGTACCCTTCCCCATCTGCCTGTGGACCAGGCAGGGGCTCTCCTGCACCAGGGGAGGGAGGTGGCAAGGTCTGAGAACCAAGAGATGCTGCACCCCTCCTCTCTGCGTTCAGTCTGCCAATGCCACCAGAGCCAGCTTTATGTTTTACAACACTCACACCACAGCTGGCTCCAGTGGGCCCTGCAGGAGGAGCGCAGAAGTGTGGTCACAGCTCTGATCTTTCCTACACCCTTCTGGCTCTCACCCCACCCTCCCACCCCTCTCCCCATGCTCTC
>JAAGNO010003989.1:15842-36320 GCA_033439905.1 Ceryle rudis | reverse complement strand
AAAGAAAGAAAGAAAGAAAGAAAGAAAGAAAGAAAGAAAGAAAGAAAGAAAGAAAGAAAGAAAGAAAGAAAGAAAGGGAAAACCAAAATGCACATGCTCAGCTGACCCACTCAGTTCTGCCAGTCTCAGTCTGTTTAATTTTGCTTTCGTGCCATTTCATTTCTTACCACAGTTCAACAAGATGTGAACGAAAAAGTCACCCTGAGCTGAGGAAAGGAACACTTACGCTGTTGTTGTTATAATTCCTATTTATTCCTTTCTTGATAAAAATATTTTAGTTTTGAGGTATAGTCATCTGATGAAGAAAAAAGAGGATGTAAAAATCTCACTGCCTGATCTCAGCTCTGGCTCTTTCCTGGTCCTGTCTTGGTATCGTGCTCGTCAGGAAATCCAGCCATCATCTACCATGCAACAGAGCGATGATTGATAACTGTGTAATAACACTGACCCAGAAAACCACACCTGTAATCTTCCCCTGATGAAGACTGCCTACATAAGTCACATCAGAGTGTTTAAATGCCTCACCAGTCTTTAAAGTAGTTAATTGACCCAGCTAAGATGAAATGGTGTTCCTGAGGCTGCTGGAGAGGTCTCTGCCAGAGCAGAGCATGGCTGTGGGTCTGGTCCATGCTGTGGTTGCTGCTCAATTTCACGTCCTATGGGCTTTGCTGGGGTCTCCATCCACAGGTCGTGTTTCCACAATGTGCTGTTACTTCTCTCTCCATCACAGTCCTCTCATCCCCACCTCCCCAGGGTGCCCTGATTCCTGGGTGCAGGAACATTTCCCCATCAGCGGCCCCAGTCTCTGGTGGGTGACCCCCACTGCAGCCTGAAGGATGGAGGCTGGGAACTAAGAAACAAGGTTTTTCTGAGAGAGAGAGACCAAGCAGTGGCCAAGAATTTTTAAATCAGCCCTGAGAGCAGCTCTCTTCTCATTTATTACAAATGAACTAACTGTGTGCTGAGCTCCTTGCCAGGGTCGGTCGGTCTGTCTGCCTCTCCGTCTCCCACAGCCCTCCAACTAGGTTATCTATTTACCTATCTATTTACATGTATTTCTTTTCCCAGTGAATTATGTCAGGGAGGCAGTAAAGTGTTATGTATTTGCAAGCCCCATAATCTTTAAAAGCACAGTGATGCATGCTCCAGATGAGAAAAGAGCCTCCATCCAGTATGTTAATAGATAGCATTAGGGCAATAATGAAAAGCACTTGAGACAAGTAAGCCCCTATCAAAAGCTGAGTAATAGAGATGCACAGAATGAATCACAATGCACCTCCTCTGCAAAAGATATTAAGACGTCTGCTTTAGTGCAGGGTCTATTCACTCCAACAGCTGCTTCGTTTCTCTGATTAGAATGGGAGTGGGGATGGCTTTTCCAGCCATTTCCCCTTGTATCCAGTCCCTTACACACACAGACACTCACGATGTACACACAGCGGAGCCGGCACGTCGCGCTGACAGGTACACCCTGGGCACGTAGAGGGTATGACACACGCACACACCGCATTCAAGGGCACGAGCTACGTGGGCATGTTCTTACACACACACACACTGACACAGACATATGGGAACTGCATCTCCTCATATACACACAGCTCCCGGATGCAAATGGGCACCTTCAGACTTGCTGCTGTGCTTGGACACAGCCCCCCACGAACGGACCTTCGGCACACATCCCACACTGTACACACAGAGGTGCGCACCCATCCCTGCACGCCTGGTTCTCTGGCTCTCCCTACCCCACCGTGGGTCCTGTACTACCACCCCAGCCCCTCTGGGACTGCACGGAGTCACCACAGAGATCTATCTGTCTTCAGAGCCTCTCCCCCTGCCCAGTTACTGCCATGCACTCTGGTCCTTTCATGCAGTGAGCAGAGGAAGCCAGACAGGCAGGGAGCTGTGGCGGGTGATAAGGGTTGAGCGTCCAGGATGCAGGAGAACCTTACCAGGAGATAAGACACCAGCCATGAACAGAGATGTTGGCAGTCCCACAGTGGGACCAAGCTGGAGACAGCAGGTACTGAATGCACAGAGGAGGAAGATGCGCTGCTGCAATGCCTGTGAGGGCTCCATGGTGTCCTGAACTGGACCCGTGCCTTTAGCATCCACCAGCAAGTGCCTGATGCCATTTCTGAAGCTCGAGACACCAGCTGGGAGAGTCACTCCAAGACACACAGCCAAGGGGCAGGCCCTGCTCTAGGCACACCACTGGGAAGGGGATAAACCCAAGCAATGGGGACCATGAGGTGCTGCCACCCTGGCAGTGCCAGCCTGGCCCTTGCCATGAGTACCACAGGCTTCAGAGCGGGAACATGAAAAGGCAGAACCAGAGGTCTGAGCCTCAGGTCTGCCTCTTGCTGCTGGCTCCCTGCTGCTGCCAGCCAAGGCTCTGGCCATGCTGCAGGTTTGTGGGCAAACCCTGCTGGGGCCCAGGTGAGCTGGGTGGTACTGCACCTCCATCGCACTGGGGGGGATGTGAGCTGGTGGTGTTCAGGGTCTTCTTGGGTATCTTACACTCATAAGACCTGTCCCCTGTCTCACAGCTCCCCCAGGGCACAGCACAACACAGACGAGCATCCTCAGATGCATATTATTAACTACAGCAAACCCCCAGCTTAGACCCTGGGCAGGGCTCTAGGAAGAGCAGGAGATGGAGACAAATAGCAGGAATATGCATCCTGATAGTAGCTAACAGCCATAAACAGTTGGGATATTATGGCTGTGATCAGCTTGGGTTCATTTCTATTTACCAAAGACACATATGAGGGTGAATCATCCCCCCCTGTCCACTGTGGGCTTCTTACACCTTCCCCACTAGCATCTGGCAAGGACACGTGTTGCAAGAGCTGTGGATCGAAGCCTGGTCCATCCCAAAAATTCTTCAGGCCTTGTGTTGTGTTGGGCACAGGGATGCATTGCTGGCCCCAGCTCTGCTGGCCCACCCCCTCCCCGCTACTCAGGGACGTTTCCTCCTCAGGTTTTGGAAGCAGCAGCCAGGAAGAGCAGATGGACATCGATGGTGACAAAAGTGCCCCTGGCTGCAGCAGAAAATATTCCTGGGAAGACACAAACCCCCTGGCAAGGGGGAGAGGGACTTTGGGGGGGGGCAGCAAAGGGCTGGCAGGAATGGTGTGAGCAGAGCTTCACAGAGGTCCCAGAGCCACTGTTTGCCCTGCTGCCCTGGCCCCCCTGGCCCCATCCCCTACTCGATTCCCAGGCTGCTGCTGCCACTCGGCTGCTTCAAGCCTTGTGCAACGATCAGGAGAGGAGGCAACCGAGTAGCGCTGCCCCGATGACGATCCCCAGAGAAATGGCACAGCCAGGTGAGAAATAAAAGCAGCACACTTAGTGTGGTAGGCACAGAGCGAGGAGGATCGGGCAGCCAGGCGGCCGCAGAGTGGTCCAGAGCCCCACGTCGGGGACAAGCACGACACCGTCACATCTCCACACCAGTTCTCCCTGCCTGCTTGGCACTTGTTTGGGCCGCAGGGAAGGCAGGCTGCCCGCCTGCTCATCTCCCAGCGGATGGGAGGGTCCTGCGTGGGAGGCTCCGTGCGCAGGAGCGGAGCGTGGGGCTGCCAGGGAGGAGGTGGGGAAAGGTAGGGAGGAGGGAAGGGCTGAGCTGACCCCTCTGTGGGGCACCACTGGGGCAGGACAGGTAGGTTCTCCTCCGTGCTCTGCCACGGGGGTTTCAGGTGGCATGGAACAGGATTTTCCCCATTTCTCAGCTTATGCAATGCCCAGGACAAGTGTTTGCTTTGTGGCTCCAAAAAAAGCATACAAAAAGCCTCCCTGGAGAGTCAACTGGGCCGGGAGATGGTGGGTGCACACCCCATGCAAAATAGAGTCCCGCAGACCTCGTGCATCACTACCACTGATGGCTACAGAGCAGCATCTTGGGGCCATTCCTGAGGCCCGTGGCTCAGCTCTGAAGGACGATGCTCCAGGACCGGTTTTCCTGCTGAACTCAGTTTTAGGAGTTGGACCAGCCTCACAGGAGCGCAATTTTGGGTCCAAGCCTTTACCAAAGCCCTTCACTAAGAGCTTAGCTTTAAAGCTGAGAGCCTTACCAGGGAGAAAGTGGAGTGAGGGACACCAAGGTGATGGGAATGGAGCAGGCATCCCCACTCACATGCCCAATTCCAGGTACTACCCCCTACCCCGAAGCTGAGTGTGCTGTGCCTCCCCCTACAAAGAGAGATTGTCCCCCATGGCCCCTGCTGAGTCATCCTCCTTGAGGCAAGGTGGCTGGGGTGTGCCACGTTATCCGCTCAGCCCGACGTCAGCAGAGCCTGGCTTCTCATCCTGTCTCCATCCTGTTCCCCAGGACCTCACTGCAGTAAGATGGTCCTGATAAACACTGCACACCAGCTCTGGGTACCCCATATGATGGGTACACTGCCTTTATCCTGGGCATGGTCTGCCTGTTGGTCCCTGGGACAGGACGCATTAGGTAGAAGTGTCATCTGTAGCCATGCAAGAGCCAAGGAGACCAAAAGAAGGCAGGACCCCAGAGGAATGAGGCAGATTGCTGAGGAAAACTAGGCAAAGGAAGCAACTGATGTGGTGATCGTTCAGCTCCTGAAGATGGTTCAGGTGCAACCACACATCTGTGGGATCTGGTCACATAAGGTCCCCCTGAGGTGCTAAGCAGTGCAGTGGCAGTGCCTCTCCAGTCACTTGGTAGCCCATTGCCTGCAGTCTCGTCCATGAGCATCCCAGCATCCGCCATGACCAAGGCAGGTGAGTCCTGGGGAGCTGTGCAAAGCCCTGGCAGGTCATCAGAGGGCTGCAGTTAGAGAGCAAAATGCAAGCAGAGCATTTGACATCCTGTTACACACCAGGAGCAGGGCATCGAACCACCCAGTGATCACCTTTCTCATGCGTGCACTACCAGCAACCAGCGCTCACGCTGCCAAGCCCTTTGGCGGTCTCAGAAGCCACCACCTGGCACAAAACCCCGGACACGCAGGGGAGGAGGTTGCCATCTCCACTGGCACCTCCGAGCACATTGCCAGATGCCCAGGAAAAGGCAGCGAGGCCTCAGCGGGGAGCTTCAGCACCACGTCTGCTGCTGACTGCCAAAATTAACATCACTGACAAAAGGCATGATCCTGAAATTGCACCACCAAACAGATGGATTGCTGGAGTATGAGAGGCCTCGTAATGGAAAAGATGAGTAATTCAAGGAGAGAGTCTAGTGCCAGCTATCCAAGTGCTTGGCTGCTGTAGCAGGCTGGGAACCTGGAGTACTGCCTGTCGCAGGGCTGAGTTCCTCCAGCTCTCCAGCAAAACCTGCCGGGAGGGTGCTAGCGGGCGGGGGCGGGCCCACTCAGGATGCAGCGGGCACCACACAGGGCACGGTGCCAGGAGGAGTCCCCCTGGCCCATGCCAGAGGGGTTGGCCCCACAGCAGGCAGCTGCCCGCAGCCTGCCCTCACCAGCCCAAGGAGGACGTGAGCTTCACGGCATGGAGCGGTGACCGTGTACTTGGAGCGGTTGTGCTGCGAGGAGACAGGGCTTGTGATCTCTGCGTAACCCCTGCCATTTCCCTCTGCAGAAAGCCAGGAATACACAGAATATCCAGCCAGCTTTTGTCCAGCAGAGGAAAAGGGGCGTAATGGGAATGCCTTTGTGCTGCTCCACTTTAAACATTCCAGTGAAATGTCTCCCAAAAAACAACCCCCAGACACCAACCGGCTCTTGGAACACCCCATCCTCAGCGAAATCCTCACACTGAGACCTGTAGGACTGGCTCAATCCTTCACTATGAAGTGACTCACATTAAAATCAGAGAAAGTATGACTTTCTTCTGGCATTGAATGGAGAGATGGATGAAAACAGGGACAGGCACCCTCCTCTGTCCTTGCTGTCTGAGAGCATCCTTGCTGCAGTTCACGGGGGTCCTGCCAGGGTGAGGAGAAGGGGCTGGGATCAATGCTGCACACAGGGGGAGCACGGATCCTGCCAGCACAGCTACACTGATTTTACAGTCACAGCAAAGAGACAGGCACAACCCCACGTCCCCTCTAAAGCAAGCAGGACCTAACCCCCTGCCTCCACCACACCTCACCCTGGCTTGTTATAAGACCTGGGATAATGGTTTTTTATTATTTTTTAAGCACAAGTGACCTGAAATACTCCATTTGTTAGTGCTGTGACTGTTGCTACATGAATGTGACACAGCATGTTTATACTGGACACCTGAAGCTAAACCTAATGGGGAGAAATTAGTTTGCTGGGGTTTCAGCAGAATGTTTGGACTGTTCACATCATCCAGCCCTGGAGGTCCCTGGGGTCATCATCTCCTCCAGCAGACACCTCCCATCTCCCATACCCTGAGGACAAATGGGGTCACACAGGGACATCAGGACCAGGGCACTGCCTGAGGCCAGCATTGCTGAGCATGGGGTTATTCTGCAGCACACACTGTTTGGCCCATGCCCTGCTCAGCCCTCCCTGCAAGTCCCATGTGACACATCAGAGGCGTGTTTAGATGGTTCAACATTTAGGCTTGGCTGCTCCACCCTTTTAAAGATCCTGGAAAAAAAGAAATAAAATAAAATAAATTTTAAAAAAATTTAAAAAAAAAGGCAAGAAAGCGAGGGAGGCATAAATCAGTCACTGGTGGAAGGCCTCTTATCTCAGAACAACGCTTTGCAATCCGTAACGGCCGATACATCCGCGGGCCATCCATCATGCTGTAGGGATCACCACAATTAGACGCGCTTTGCTGCCTGCTGCCTGTGCTCCTGCTGCTCTCTGCACCCCGGCCCCACTGCCAGCAGCCCCTGCCACGGAGCTGCGCTCACCCCCCGGGCTGGTGTGGGGGGCCTGGGGAGCGCTGGGCTCTCGGCCGCCTGGCTCAGGGTGCAGGGCCCTGCGTGCTCCCTCCTCCCGTGTCTGAGCAGACGCTGAGATGATGACTTGTGAGGCAAAGTCATGCGGTGGAACAGGAGAAAGCTGCTGTCGGGGAGGCTGGGCAGAGCAGTGGGGGTGCGCTGCAGGTCCCCATCCACGCGCCAGAGCAGCCCCGGCGCTGGGGAACTGCCTGGGTGCTGCAAAAGCTGCATGACTACCATCAGCCCGGCTGGCTGCGGTGTGCATTCAGTGCCGTTTGATAGGTAATACATCATTTAATATGATTTACTTACTGTAATCCTTTGGTCTGTCTGCAGGGCTGCGAGGGGACTGGGAGTTCACTGGGCTCCCTGCCTCCTCATGCAGTGGGGTGAACAGCAGCACCCTCGGGCTCCAGCAAACACACCCCCCGCAGACGGGGAGCAGGAGATCAGGAGCCCTGTGAATTTGAACAGGGTGGACGTGAGCAGGAGCTGAGTGCGAGCACGTGTGGTCGGGGTGAGAGCAGAGCACCATGGGGCTGGTGGGGGCACGCAGGAGAGGACATGGGGGCACCACTCCTGTCACCCCGCATGTGGCTGCACCTCTGTCCACAGCCTGCGAGGGGACAGGGACTAAAGCTGCTCTCCCACCCACCTCTGAGAGGGAAAGGTAAGTGCGTGTGTGTACCAAAGAGCAAAATTAAGACCTATATGTTTAAACTGGCAAGTTCTGTGTTTGTCATCGAGCTGTAAAATGATACCCTAACAGATGAGGACAGGAACTTCTTGGAAGGCTCAAGCACAGACAGCCGGAGTGGGGGAATAGCATTTTGCTTTATTTCTTTACATGCAATCCAAGGTTTGGTTTTTTGGTTTTGGGGGTTTTTTTGTTGTTGTTTTATTTTGTTTTGTTTTTCTTGCAGTGTTCTATTTTTCTATCCAAAAATGGTTATGAGGCTGCCAGCTCTCAGAGGCAGGAGCTGCCATTCAGTCCGAGGGCTTGTACAGCGCCTGACACAACAGGGTGGGGGGTCTCTAGCTGGGACACAGTTAAATGCACAAATAATAAACACTGGGCTTGAAGGATAATGAAAAAGCAAAACATCGACTGGGAACAGTGTGGATGTGTGTATCAGCGTGTGCACGGGCATTTTCAAAGAGCTCGCATCCAAAATGATCACCGAACACCAGCTATTTCCAGCTGACTAGCTACATGGAGCTGCAGAAGACATTACAGCCACGCAGATGATACTGAGCAGCAGGCTTTTTTTGTGCTGCATTGTCAGAGAACATGTGCTTAAACTAGCAGCCGGCTCCTGTTTATCACTAGAATATAGTACCTATTTCAGTGGGTGGATAATTTTAGGTGAATGAGAAAATGCTGCTTTTCTTTGGGTTAATGCCATGTGCTGGTTGAGATTATGCTCGCAGCAGTAACTTTTATCAGGTGATGCGTGGTAGGAAGACAGACGCTTAACTTGGCGAGTTGTCCCCGATTTATTTATCACTCCGAGGTGGTACCTTATTTGGCTGGATGTGGATCTTGTGCGAGGTTACGAAGCCGGAGGGGGGGGTGTGGCACAAAGCGAATGTTGACTCTCTTTCCGCAATGCTGTGGCTGTCAGGAGACGGAGTACGTGGAGTGACGAGACGCACGTGAGCTACTGTCGATATTAAGGATGTTCTTTTTTAGCTTAAATTAAAGGAAAATCCTTAACAAAACCAGAAAAGTTTGTTCTCCAGTCCTTCTGTGAGATGCCAGCCAGTATCAAAGCTGCATCTCAGCTCTCAATTTATCTCGAGGCATTGCAAATATCTGAACAGCAACTGGGGTGTCCCCAGGGAAGTGTCAAAGAGAGATGGACTTTGGCTCTGGGGACCTACCCAACACGGTCCCTGCCCACCTCACAGGCTTCTTTTCATCCCCTTGGCCTCACCAAATGGGCAGCATTAAGAAGAAGATGAGTGCAATGGGAAGATGAGTAAGTGGGAACCACATTCATTGCTCAGGGCACCAGCAAAGAGCTGCCCTGCTGCAGGTGTCCTCACCAAGTGGTACGGGCTGTGCTGAAGGCAGCTGCATGCCTGGCACTGCTGGGCCCTTTGCAGAGCATCATGGCCAGCTGAGCACCTATGCTCTGTGAGACTCTGTCCTTGTGCTGATGCATGGCCACCATCACGTCCCTGTGCAAGCACAGACTGTCCCAGGGAGGTCACAGCCTGCACAGCTGGATGGTAGAAGAGCACCAGGGAAGGGAGACGCAGGTTTCCCACCCCTGAGGACTCTCCCTGGGGGCACACCTCATTTTGTGTGTGCTTGGGAGGGAAGGGGATGGGAAACCTCAGCTCCTGGAGTCAGGAGAGCTCTAAGAACAGGTGGAGTGAAAGAAAAGCACCAGTAATAGTGAAACAAGTATCCTGCAAGAGTCAGGCAATGGATAAAGAGCCCATTAAACAAGAGGGCATTGATGTCTTCCTAGAGAGACATTCATCTGTTGCACAGTGAGGATCAGGTGCAATGCTCACTCACAACCTTCCTTTGCAGGCTGAGAGCCAAGCGCTGACAAACACGGTCATAAAGTGGGACCATGAGGCAAAGCTCAGCCAATCCAGGGCTTCCAGCAGCGACACAGTGGTGACACTGATGGGAGATCATGGAGATCATGAAGAGTTCACGGTTACCTGGTGTCTTGCAGATTGGTGGAGACCTGAGATGGACAATTTCTGGATGCTTTGGGGTTTGTGGTGTGGAGTGCTGTCACAGAAAGGACACACCAGCTCTTTGGACCCTGCCATGACTGTTGCAGTGCATGGACATGTTGATCCCACTGGCTGTCCCAGGTCTCACTGGTGGTGTCTTAGAAAGGACATGCTGGTATCTGTGCTCCAGGACAAGTCCAGGGCTGTGGGAAGCAGCCCTAAACATCCCACCTGCCAGTCTCTCCACAAAACCACATGCTGGTCCGGGTAAGGTGGTCCAGGCAAGGCAGCTTCCAGGTGCTGGGCACCATCAACAGAGGGCTATTTGCACAGGTCCAAAGCATGCTGGGAATGTGTGGATGGGGCTGTTAGCCCTCCATACCGCTCTGTACCACTTCTACCCTCACTTCAGAGCTCATCAGGGCAGCGCTGAGTGGCCAAGAGAAGCAGAGCATCAGAAGCGGGGCAGTGTGGTGCACTGTGGGGCAGCAAGATCCCAGCACTGACCTATGGGCTGGGTACTTAAAAAGCCTGACACAACTGGGCTCAAAGCCAGGGCATCGTATCCTGCCCTCACCCCCTCAGCCCAAAGCAGGCTAGGCGAGCAGCAGGAGATGTGTTCACCAGTGTCCGAGTCTGGCACTCACAGACCAGCAGCCGTCTTCAGATACTGATGATGTATTTCGAATGCTGGGGTTTCAAAAGCCTCAGGGCAACTTCAACAGGCACCATTAAAAATGTGTCATTGGGAGCAGCAGTTTGCCACAAACTACAGGGCAGGGACACATAACCCCAATTCCAGCAACCCTGCTGCCTATGGCATCGCATCTCCCTGCCAAGCACGCGTGGGGCCGCCGGTGGTGGCAGGGACCCCCCTGCGGGTGTACAAGTGGACACAGAGCTGAGGAGGGGTCTGCACCTCTGCACACTTGCACGTGTGAGACCACACGGCCCCTATCCCGTGCCAAGGTGAGGGACATCTGAGGATATTGCTGTGCTCCAGCACAGAGCTCTGTGGGCTAACCGAAAACAGATGTATAAAAATAAACAGAAATACTAGAGATGTGATTACCAAGGAAACGCATTTACATACAGGAAAACGTCCAAAATGACTGTCATTTACTTCCTTTATTTATTTGCATTTATAGAAATGCTCCCACCCAGAGATCTGGGCTTGGTCGTGCTCAAATTGCAAGAAATGGAGCCTGCTGGACCCTTGCCCCATCACCCACCACCCACCGCCAACTTGCTCCACTGCCACAGAGGAGAGCAGCCGCTCCCTGACGGGGCTCGGTGTGCACAGCGATGGAAATCCCTTCATTCCCCATCTCTGGGCACAGAGATTTTCCATCAACTTTCATGGGACCTAGGGAAGGGTTTTCTGGGCTCACAGTGGGGCAACCTCTGCCTGCACCCAGCCCTGGGCAGCTGTGGGGGGAATTGGGCAGCGGGAGCTGTCGGGGCGAAGCAACAAGGACATTACTGGGGCAGGGATATGGGGAATTTCTCGGTCCAGTTGCCAGCAGAGAACCTGAAGGGGGGAGATACAGGCTGAGGCAAATCAGAAGAGAGGCGTTTTAACTTGCAAGAAATGGAAATCAGAGGAGTGAATTTGGGTCATGCCAAAGGATTTGTTCTACAGGAAATGAAATGTTGTACAAGCCTTTCCTTTGCTCCCCTTCTTTTTCCTTTTATTGCTTCTTTTGGGGGACTTTTATGATAAAAAAAAAAAAAAAGTTTCATTTAGAAAATGCACAAAGAAAATATTTTTGTTGTCCTTTTCTCCTGCGGTTGTACGCTGAATACAGCCCAGCTTCAGTCTGACCCAAATGGCATTTGGGGCTCGTTTACCAGCCATCAGCAACAAAATCCTGCACTGTTTGGGCTGGAATTCTCTCAGACTGTAATAATCTTCACTCCAAACCCTTCTCCATATCCACAAGAGTCCAGGCTCTGAACAGTGACATGAGGGTCTGGCATGAACACAAGACCCTGCTCTGGTGGATGACCCAGCTCCCTCCCAGCCCCCAGAAAGCTAAGGAGATGCTGGGAAGCAGCAAGCTGAGCTAACCTCGAGGTTCATGATGTTCCGGGAATGACTGCAGAGGAGACTGTTTTGAAGAGAAGACTTCTGCAGTTTGGAGGGGGGGACAGTTATTTCTGGTGCAGTTTTTCCTGAGGCAGGGACATGCATGATCTTCAGACTGCTGACCTTGACTCTGGAGATGATGTGCTGTGGGAGGAGCAGGGAGAAGTGCAGCTCTGGAAGGACTGGCCCACCTCTAGACAAGGAGCTGGTGACCTGCAGAGCGTCCAGATTTACCACATGCAAGGAAAGACACTGAGGCCCTGAGGCTGCTCTACCATTGCTAAAGGGAACACTTGTTACCACGGACCTTTTGTTCCAGCTGAACTCCTGGTCCATGTTGAGTCCATCAGACCTCCCGCTGGCTGTGTGGTGATCCTGCAGGACTGAGGGATGGTGCTTCGGTCCCAAGCCCAGGTGGAGACCAGGTGAGGGAGCCTGAGTCAGCAACGCCCACTGCGCTACCCACGCCAGCCTCCCACGGCAAAGGGCAGCTGGAAGATGACGCAGTTTGCTGCTCTCTTCTTGCGCTGCCTCTGCTGGGTAATTAGAGCTGACAGGGTGTGTGCAGAGTTACTGGGTAATTGCCCACACACCTAAGGTGTGGTGGAAGTCGGGAGGAGAAGCAAAATCTTCCGCCTGACCTAGATGCAGAGGTGCTGCCCAGCAGTGGTGGGATGAGGAGGTGGAGAGGAGGAAGGGAACGATGAAACTCTTCTGCGGGCACGGCCGGAGCCCAGCCCTCCCCCAGGAGCTCCAGAGAGGGGGCTGAAGTTACCAACCCCAACTCATGCTGGAAGGGGAAAGCAGAGTGGCTCTCAGAACAAGGCACGGAGCTGGGCGAGAGCATCTGTGAACAGACAGGGAGCCGGGGGCTGGCACAGTGACACACTCTGTCTGAGTCAGCCCTGCGACGCTGTCACACGAGAGGCTGCGTTTGCAGGAGCCTCACGTGTCGGACGAGGAAGGTAATGCTCTGCTGGCCGCCCGTGCTTGTGCCCACATGTTCACTTGATCGGGTTAACTGGCTCATTTGCCTAGAAGTAGGGTGCCAAGCACTAATGGCTTTGGACAAGCAGCCTGTGCAATGCTTTGCTCTCCAGCCCTTCTGGGGACTGCCGCAGGTGCTGCCAAGCTGGCCCAGCTCAGGGCAGAGGGGCTGGGGCATTGCTGCCAGGAAATGTGCCAGGAAACATGCCAGCATCAAGGACATCTGCAGCCATTGACTTGACAGAGCAGTGGTCCCCATGGTCCAGGGGAGCTCGTCTTGTTAACATTGCCCGAAGGAGCAGGGATGGACCACTGAATCCAGTTCCCAACCTTCGCAATCAACTGGAGAATAGAGATTAGGGCCAGGATACTCTTTTCATCCATTCCAACATCTTCTCAAGCTCACCTCCAGTATCTACAGAAAGTCTGGAGGCTCAGTCATGCCCTGAGCAGAGGTACCCTGGCATCAGCATGGATGAAACTCTCACAACCAAGAGGAAAGAAAAACCCAGGTGACTGTTGCATCTTAACCTTGAACCTGCAAGTAACTCTCACCATCCCAGTGCCACCAGTGCACCAGCATCAGGCAGGCCAGTCGTCACTTCCAGTCTTGGCAATCTCATTATGTAGTGGGAGAATACAGTCCCGGTGCTCCGCAAGCAGCCCCCTGCCGAGCTTTTCTCTTGCCTACAGAAACCGTAGATCTCCTGTCTCTAGGATCTCCTTCCAGAGGCCTTACATTAACCCTTCCTACTTGTGTCCCACCTTCCTTGGCCTCAGCTTCTCTTCCCTCCCAGCTGTCCTGTTTCCCGCCTCTGGCTCTGCCTGGCTCGGGGCACATCCATGGTGGGGACCTGGAGCGCTTCCCTCCAGCCCTTTCCTCATGCAGGGATGTGGGCTCCAGACAGAACTGGCCATTTGTCCGTGTTCGCCCTCTAAGCTCCTCTGGCCAGACAACCTTATTATCTGATTTCCCTCGTTTCTCAAAGTCTCCATGCCAACATCCAAACCTTGGGTAGAGACCAATTCATGTCCACCCCAATCCGTTTAAAAGACACCAAACCGAATCACAGCAGTTCAACCTGAGGTTATCATCAGGACCAAATTATCTTTTTTTGTTCAACAGCAAAACAAACTCTAAATTTGTCTCCTCTGTTTCTGGCTGGTAAAGCAACCTGACTGTGATCAAGGATATCTGCAGTAGTTGTTCTCCCATCTATGCCCTGGAAGATAAGTTCTCCCATATCCACAGTTCGCAGGATTACTCATTCCTCCTGGATGAGGCTTTCTAATTCTTCCATTTTATTGCTCATGTTCCTGGCATCAGTACAGAAATACTTGAACTGTTTCTGCCTGGTCTTATCTGAGCTCTCAGCCGAGGAGGTGCCGTCCATTTGCTGGCTGGAAGGTCTGCCTGACGTCGGGTTTTGGCAAGGTAAGTGCTCTCCCATTCCTTACTGCTCTCTTCTCTTCCTTTCTTGGTCGCCCCGCTCCTGCTGACATGGTCATTCTCCTGCTGCGTGTGTATTCCAGACAGGGAGCAACCAAGGCCAAGAAAGGAAACACTCACTGAGACAGTCCCAAGACTCATCCACAGGGAACATCACTACTTATCTTTCTTCTTCCTGATAACCTCCTTTTAACATTATCCACTGCAGACTCACCCTTTGCAAGTTCTTTATCCATTTTAATTCTGTGATCCCATCTTCTCTAGGTTAGCTCATAATTTCCCATGGGTAATTTATCCGATAGCTGTTTAAATCTAGACAGACACAAAGCAATGCATTGCCTTTGTGCAGAACAGCCATGGCTTGCTGACTCTCTGACAAGCATCCTCACCGATGGCAGCACAGAGCGTTCAGGCAGTGTGAAGGCATGGCAGCATCTTCCCCCCATCCTCCCGTACTCGTTCAAGACTTACTTCTCTCGTCATAAAGCCTTCTTACTGGTTGTGCCACCTTTCAGACCCAGAAGACTAGGTCTCAAAGTTCTCAGGGAAAATCCCACATTGAAGAACAACCCTTTTTCCACTAACGCTGACCAGTGGCAAAGCCTTCTTCACGAACTTAGGTCACCTACCCACCTCCACTTGTGCTGCCTTCTGGCCCTTCTCCAAAAGGCAATCACAGAAGTCCTATGAAGTCTTTCTTGTCCTTTCTCATTTCCCCACCTTGGCCTACACATCCTCGAGGTGCAGAAGCAGAAACCTGGCCACCACTTGTGCCTGCCAGGAGAGTCCACACACCTTCACCTGCTCTGTGCCCTCCCAGTCTTCTCTGCATGCTCCCTTTCATCTCAACTTCTGTTTTGTGGTTAACACTGTTATCTCCATCTTTATTCTTTCAGGACTAGCTGTTATTTTCTCTTGTATGGCTTACCTTCTGTTTCTCCTTCTCAACCTGTGGTTCACCAAACCTAGATCTCCACTCCATTTTCTGGTCTACTACCTGCCTCCTCCTTTTGCTTTTGGTTTCTAACCCTGTTTCTGAGGGTGTTCATCCTTGTTCAGGTTGCCCTTCAGGTCTTTTCACACAGTAGGTATCTGCAGTTCTGAGGTTTTCTTATAGTTCCCCCCTTCTCCTCTCCTATCTTGTTTTAAATTTCCTATTTCGCCCCACCGCAGTATCCATCTGGTTTTGTACTTCTGTGTCTCTCTCCCACCATGCTCTCTGGATGTAGCCCCACTTCACTCGCAAGCACCAGGAGGACAAGGTGGTGGGCAGCACTGGGATCAGAGTATTCCCCTCCAGCTGGTAGCAGCCTCACCCGTGTACCTCAGCTCTGTTCTTCCTTTTCTGCGTGGCTGCAAGTGAGAGGGGAATCAGGACACGAAATACACACAGCAAAGGCTACTCCACTCTGACCCTTCACCATGAGCAGCCCACTTAGGAAAGAAAGGACCTGCAGGACACATTCAGTCACACAACAGTTGGAACACTGAAGTATAAGATTCCATCCCATTAAAAAGCTCAAAGATAAAAATCCTCCTCTAGAGGCATTGTTGTTTTCAGGAACACCTTAAAGACTCTTTGATTTTTCATTTCTTATGTCCTTGTTATACAAAAGCAACAGAACAGCTCTCCACACAAGCACCATTAGCTACTTAACACATCAGAGTAGGAAGGAATAAAACCTGGGTTTGCGGCCATTCTCTGGGCCCAGCTCATCCAGCCATGCAGAGACGCACCAAAACCCAAGTGACACACCAGCCCTGTAACCATTTCCAAAGAAGGGACCGTCGTGAGATGATTTTATCAGGCAGAACCATCATAATCACTTGTGGATTTCATCCAATTTCACCCTTCTCTTGAGCAGAACAGAATACATGAAGTGCAGGCTCCAATCTCATTAGAGACAGAGTTCAGCAAAGCTGCCCTCCCGAGCCACCCACACATACAAGAGCATAATTTGCTCTCTATTTTGGGATGTAACCACAAAGGAACCCCATCCACAAGCCAGGTCCTGTCAGATGAAGGATTTGTTCACCTGTAGACAAGTCCACCAAACTCGAGACAAGCCAAACACAGACGTCAGACCCAAAAACACAGCAGAAGCCATTCAGTGTATCCCAGCACTCACTCGTGTTGCCATTTTTCTACTCCTTGCCTCCTGACCCCTGGGCTGCTTCATCAAAAAAAGTTCCACAGCGAAACCAGCCAAAGCCAAAAATTTTCAAGAGACATGAAAATAGCAGAATGTAAATTTTGTGGAGGCTTGAAAATTCAAGTGATTTACCGGTGTCAAACCCGTAAAATCAATTTGGCAGGTGTTCGCTGGTTAAAATTAGTTTTAACTGAAAGCTGGAGGCATCATTGTGGGTGTCTTTGAGCATTGTTTTGGATGCACGAGGCGTAAGCACGACTGCGTGCGCACAGCGCATGTACACGCGCTGTAAAGTGTAATCCTTCCTGTGCGCCTTGTAATGCTTTTTGTGCATGCTCAGAGATCTCTGCGGACTGGTGCCGTGTGACTGGCTACTGCAAGACAAACACCCAGCATTTGTAGCGATTTCCTGGTGTTTAAAAATCCCTGCTTTGCGACGGACCTGGGGTGGTCAGTGTGTGTGGTCCGCAGGGTGACAGGGGCAGGTTCGCTCCCAGGGACAGCTCAGCCAGGATGGGTGGGTTCAAGGGGCAGTGAGAGTGACAGAGACCTGATGAACTCATGGCATGTAAAGGCAAGTGGGCTCTGCTCACCCTGGCCAAGGCAGCACCCCTCTGTGCTGCTTCGCCGTGGCAGAGCTTCCCTCCCAGCAGACCTGACAGACTGTGGGGTGAGAGGTGGAATTACTCTTTTCCTCCCATCCCCGACACTGCTCGCTGCCCATCCTGCTCCTGGCTGTCCCAGGCACTTCACATGCTGGGTTAGATCTCCACTGAACTTCTCCGGAGGGGTGGAGGATTTCTGTGAGAGGATGGGGAGTGGAGCTCTCCAGATAGAGCTACGTGATGCAATCTCATCTCGAGAGAGAGGCACTGGGCAGCTGCTGGGTAGCTCAGCACAGCATCCTGCCTTCCTCAGCGCCTGCAGTCCAAACCACGCCTTGGGGACAGCAGGAGCTGCCACGGCCATGCCCAGCTCAGCTCCAGCAGCAAAGGGAGCAGGGCTCATCCTGACCAGTTCCTCCAGCTTCTTCTCCCCTACCCACATAGGAGTAGGGCCATGTCTTCTCCTGACTCCTTATTCTTTTTCCCAAGGAGCCTGACAGATGCAGGAGAGGGATTCGGGGCAGCTGTGGGAGGAAGGTCATTGTGGTTTGCAGCGGGAGGAGTAAGGTGGCTGAACAGAGAAGGGGGTCAGTGAGTCCTGAGTGGAGATGAGGACAGACCTGGAGTATACATCTCATACTCCATGTATGAAGGAGTGGCACAGGGAGACCTCCTTCATCCTGCCTGTTCAAACGTCCCCGCTGATCTTTGTCACTGCAGTTCACACACACACCCCACTGTCCCCTCTCAGCCCGTCCTGGCCCTGGAGCCCTCTTGTAGGACCTGCTCATGTATTGTCACACTACTTGTCTGGGAAACCCGGAGCCAGTGCTGGCAGGACTTGGCTGGAGGAATGAGCATCCGGCAAGGTCAGGCAAGAGGGCCTGACTCTGCCCTGGCACAGCAAGCCAGGGGGGCACCATCTCCCTCATCAGACCTTCAGGAATGGAGAAGGGTCAGGCTCCAGCTGCCTGCCTTGCCCTTTCCTCAAGCGATACCATCCTGTGACAGTCCTGCTGTCACCAGAGAGCTGCTGCACAGTGCTGCCAGCTCATCCTGCTGCCTCTTGGAAAACTGCCACATCCTAGTGACCCCAGTATATCCCACTCACCTGCATAGTCCTACTGTGCCACTGCCCGGTGCTCTGCACCCCAAAAAGGAACTCCCACACTACATCTTATCCTCCCAGAAGACCTCAGTAAAATCCAGTGTACAACCTCCCCCGTACTCCTGCATCCCAAGTCTGCCCCACCAGTGACATGGAAATATCCCAGGATGCCCAAAGCACCCTGCAGTGCTGCAGGACACCACTGGACCCCGCTGCACGGTAGGACTCCAGTGCTCCCAGGTGCAGGATCCCACTATACCACAGTAGGCAGCAGTGCCAGCAGACTCACCACCTTCCCTCTGCAGTTCCCTCCTCTCCCCACTCCTCACACCCAGTTGGCTGTCCTAGAGGTGACTCCTTCCCATCAGCAGGTCATCCAGCGGGGACTCTGCCTGATGCTGCTCAGAGCTGGTGTCTGCTGCAGCAGCGCAGTCAGGTATTCTGGGAGCCGGTGCTAAGGACCCCAGCAGCTGAGGTGGTCTTCCCTCCATAACAGAGGAGCAGCCTTCAGAGAGCAGGTGTTGAGTCCTTCAGCACATTTTACAAGAGAAACGCTGTGAATTCCATCGTCCCCGTGAAATCTTCCTGTTCTCTTCATACCTGCCCTCCTCCCTGCCCTCTCAGCTTATGGCTGGGAAGAAAACCCTTCCCACCTCTCCTGCTGCTGCTGCACCGTGGGGCTGGAGCCGTGGGACACCCTGGTGGTTGCTGTCTATGCCAGGCACAGTGTCCCCAGGCAAGCTGACACTTAGGACTCCTTTGGGGGGGTTCCAAGGTCTTTTGCTCAGGTGGGTCACTTTCATGCTGGCTAAGGCTCTCCAGCCCCTGAGAAATGCATTCTCTCCTTTACCTCACACCTCCAGGGACATCTGAGCTCCATCCACACCTCTCCAAACACAGCACCTCTGTCCAGCTCCCCATCGTGCTGGGGCTTCTCTCCTGCTGGCGACATCACTCAGTTC
Organism: Ceryle rudis; assembly: GCA_033439905.1. NCBI lineage: Eukaryota > Metazoa > Chordata > Aves > Coraciiformes > Cerylidae > Ceryle > Ceryle rudis. The sequence goes on along the minus strand of JAAGNO010003989.1, from coordinate 17,422 downwards.
CCCAGACAGGACCAATTCCCAAGTGCTTCCCAGGGATCAGAAGCTGCTCCAGGACCCCAGGCCGTTGGAAGAGAGGTCAGCAAAGCAAGACATACCCAGATCCAGGGGCTCTGGGCTGGTTTTTCTGACAAATGTCAGCAAGGCTGGACCAGCATCACCCCTGTCTCCACTCCAGGGTCAGCAATGAGTCCTCAGGGCAGGGCAGGGAGCCCTTTATCTCCCCTTTGGGAATTAAAAAAGAAGCAGAAAGGGTTTGGTTTTCATTAATATTTTTCTTCAAAAGTTTTCTGGCTTCCTTTCCCTTCCCTGTCTTCTGCCAATATTTCTTCGAGGGGGCGGGCGAGCGAGGAGCAGGGAACGTCTGGCAGGTTTTTGTTTTCAATTCGCACAAACTGGTTTTTTGTGTGTGTTTTTTCTTTCTGGAAATTCGCTGCAGACAGGCACTTCCTGCAAAAATCATCATTTTCAAGGGAAAAATATCTTGCAAACACGTTTTGTCCCTTTCAGTTTGCCCCGGGTCTGCAAAACCCTGGGCTAGGCTGCTTTGTGTTCCTGGCACTGCCGTGCACCAGCCACCGGTAGTGACCAGCACCGTGCTCCCACAGCAGCCCTGCCCACCCCATGCCTGCTGCCTGCCCCCTTTGTGCCCAGCACACCTCCTCCCCGTGCTGCCCCATCACTCCCAGGTGGCTGAGGCTGGGTTTACCCAGCTCCCGTGCAGCCAAAGACACAGACAAAAGCTCCAAGCCTGGGTGATGGGTAGGACACTTGGGTTTGGCCAAAAGGATGGTCATGCCAGTAGAGGTCCACCATGGTGTCCTGTCTTGGTGGGGCAGAGCTGCCCTGCCTTGGCAGAAGGCCACTCCAGATGTTTTACCAGCTGTTCACCTCTGTTTTTCTCCCTGCTCTCTGCCTCCACAGTGCTCTCAAGGACAGGCAGGCAGTGATGGCTGCAACCGGGCAGGGGCACCTGGGAGGAGTGGGGGCATCTGCCACGTGCAGACCCAGCATCAGCTTTGGCCTCTCTCTACCTGGGTCCCCAGTGAGCCCCACACCACCTGCCAAGCAGCACCAGTGGGACACCAGTCCATCTGGATCTGGGCTTCTTCAGACGAAGTTGTCTGGTCCTGGAGCCCGTTCTGGCGGGCAGGCACGGGGGTAGCCAAGAGTGTGAGGTTAAATAATTCATTCCTCATAAATCTTTCCTCGAAACAATTTTTTTCTTCCCAGGGAGACACATTACCACCTCACACACGCAAACCTGACCAGGAATTATAAGAGCGGGTTTCTGCAGCAGCAAACAGGGCAGGGTGAAAGGGAGAGAAGGGAAGGAATAAAATATAGATTCTTGAACTCAGACCTGGGAAGCAGCAAAGCATCAATCTTGTTAAAGGACTAGTGTGGACTCTCCAGCCAGCCCACTTCATCCTGACTCCTGACAGGCCCCGATGATTTGTGCCTGCTCAGCAGAGGAGAAGTCCCATAACTCACCCGCCGAGACGGCGTGGGATGGAAGCGCGGCCCCGGGAGCAGGGAATGACTCACCGTACTCTGCATCCTGCCGCGGCCCCGGGGCTCCC
>JAAGNO010003989.1:0-15742 GCA_033439905.1 Ceryle rudis | reverse complement strand
GTCTTACTCCTTCTTCTACCACCTTTCCTCTGCTGTTCCTCTGCACTGGCTCAGGGACATCTTACCCCTGATTTGGCAAAATTTGCTGAACTGGAAGAAAAATAATTCTTCAGGAAAGGGTAATAGTTGTCATGTATAACAGTGTCTATCTATCAAAGGAGAGACCAAAAGAGCATCTGCCTTTATAGTGAAAATAAAATCCTACATAAAAAAACAGTCTCTGCAGAAAGGAACTCTGTGCTGTATCAAGCCCTCCTCTTGTCTCCCCCATCCCCATCCCGCCCCTCCAGGTGCCTCGCAGAGCACGGCAGGAGGTGCTCGTGGTGGGGCTCCTGGTGTTTTTAGCCATTGCACAGCCTGGGTTATAAGGGGGCGGGGGCTGAAATTCCCAGGATTTCCCAATTTACTGTGCAGCCCTAAGTTGCTTACCCGGAAAACAGGCAGGGTGTCTGCCCCCATCTTGCAAGCTGGAAGGATTTGCTCTTTACACCCAGCCCTCGCTAAACCGGAGGAATCCTGCCCTGGCTCCTGACAGGGGCGGGTCGAGCCCGCAGGGCTCTGCGGAGATGTGCTGAGCATGGTTATCACGGCTGAGATGGACCGTACCTCTGCTCCGAGCCCTGCCCTCGGGCACCGGGACTGAATTGTTGATTAGCGCAGAATCCCGAGCAAGGAGAGGAAATTCTCCCTGGAGCCCTGCCAGGCCAAGTCCGCATCCAAAAATACATCCTGCTGTCCTGCTCGGAGCCCAGAGGTTTTTGGAAGGGAGGCTGCAGCTGCTTCGCATGCAAAAAAATAACAGCAGCCCTGAGATCCCCGCATCCTTGTGAACAGCGCTGGAGTCACTTTCAAATCACAGCATTTATTCCAAAAGAGAGATGAGGAGAAGAAAAAGGAAAAGACACACATGCAGCACCATGGATCTGGCAGGCAAAGACAGCTCCAGGGCTTCTGTTTGCCCATCACAGGAAGATTTACTAGGGGAAAAATATAGGCTGATTAATTATGCAGCCAGTTTGGTCCATTATATCATAAAACCCAGCTGTGTAGGACAACCTTGGAGATGCTACCTCTCCAGCATTATCTCAGCCCGGAACCAGGCGCCTGGAGCCAGAAGAAGCCGTCTCGGCACTGAATCCTCACCACCGTGCAGAGCGATAGCATCTTCTGAAACCCACCTTTTCCATTTGAGATTAGGAGTGCAGTGAACTTTGATATTGTACCACTGCTAATTTCAATCGGCAGGCCCCTCGCCGGTGTCACCGGAGGCCTCGGGTTCATTCAGAGAGCTGCAGCAGCTCGCGAGGGGAGGAGGGAAAACAGCCAAAGACTCTCCTTGAATATTAATGAAGCATCAAAGCTTTTAGCTGCATGGCCGTGTCTGAGCGCGACTGCTCTCCAGGGCTCTGCTATGCTTGGCACAATAAAGCCTTGGTAATTATTTCCAATAACTAATTTAGATTATCATTAGCCCCACATTGGAGGCACAGAGAATGCTGCCCTTTCAAACACTTGAACCACTGAGCCTCAAAAATAAAACGTTCGCTCTCTGCAAAGAGATCTTTGCCAGCTCTAATAAATTAGAATATATTTGTGTGCGTTAGCGCCTGTGGTGGCTCAGGATAATGAGAGCAGGTTGTGTCTGGGAACGGAGGAGAAGGCAGCACCTCCTCTGCCCCCCCACCTCCCCCTGCTCCGCACGGTGCACATTCCTTCAGGCCCCAATTTGTCCCCATTATCCTCCCACACCCCCCAACCCCAGAACACCCAGACCTGGCAGCCGACCCTGTCACAGCCAGTAATAACCCATAAATCATTCCACGCCTTAGAAGAAATTTTCTGTGTGGTGTGAACAGCCTCCTGCACCCCAGCCCTCGCTGCCAGCCCCAGGCCGAGCTGGGCTCTGCACCCCATGGCAGATGCTTTGCCCCAACCCCATTGTCCTCTGCAGACAGGGGGGCTCCAGCAGCTGTGCCCACACCTCCCCAGCTCCTCGGCTGTCTGTGCTGCCTCTGTGTCCAGCCCTGGGCACACCCAGGAGGGTCCCAGCACTGTGGTCCCCAAAACTGCGGGGCTGCTCCAGCCACTGCCCGGCTCAAGGAGCAGCCCGTGGCGCTTGCTCCCCTGCTGCCACCCATTCCAACTCCAGGAGCAATCCCCAGCCAGCAGGGATGTCCCAGTGAGGGAATGTGACACACCTCCAGCCCACAACCGGCCAGCTACCCTTGGACTGCAGCGAGACGAAGGCGAAGCTCTCGGTGCCCCACCTGAGCCCAGAGCCAGCCCTGCACTGAGGAAACCTGCCTGTAACTCCTGCCTCTGCCACCGCAGGGGCCTTGGGACCTTGGGTGAATCACTCCAGCTTTCACAGCCTCTGTTTCATCAACCATGTCATTAGGCTAATGATAATTAATGCCTGCAAAGGGCTTTATGCTCTTCAGCTGGAAGGTGATAGTGAAGGGTAAATTATTGTTATTACTGTAAATACAGGGTACCTACCACTTACCACGGGTGGGACCTGCTTTCTGACTTGCCTCAGCTCTTCTTGGATTAGGACCAGGGTCAGGTGCGGCTTCACTTCCTCCATGGCTTCCAAGTGAACCTGCATTTGGGACAGGTATGGCCAGGCTCTGATCCTTCTCCATGCAAAGGCTCAGAAATAAGTGTTGAGCTCATTTCATGGGAGCATGCATGTTGCAGTGCCTCTAGGGTTGGATGCAAGAGATGCCTCCACCATTTCCATGCCCATTCTCCAAGGGGATGGTCGCCTTCTTCTCACCGGCTTTGGTATCTACCCCTTTGGCAGTGAAACCAGCGGAGCTGCGCCCTTGCTTTACTGCACAAACGTGTGTGTGTGTGCATGGACGTGTGTGTGCACCGAGAACACGCGTGTGCAAGGAACACCTTGTGCTTTTCGGCGAGGCCTGCAGCAGGCAGGGTCTGGCAGATGCTCAGGCAACCCCCACTGCTGACCCACGGCCATGACCCCAACACAGCCCCTGTCCCTGCGGCCATGCAGCGTCCCTACCTGCCTCTGGCAGACAGACAGGACAGCAGCTAGTGACGGGGTGTGAGCAAACCCACCAGCCCCAGGGAGCACCCACATCACACAGCGCATTTCCACATGTCCCAGCTCTTCCTGACCGCCACTTGAATACCTTTCTCCATCACGGCCACACATCCCCACGCTCTTCTCACTGTCATTACACCACTTCTTCCCACCTTCTTATTAAACTGGTTTGTGGCTCAGATTTGGTTGGATGGTTGATTGAATTTGTTACTTTTTTTTTTTCAAGCTTCTATTCCCTATGGACAGTTTTCATTTTCATTAAAAATCTTTCATCAGAATGAGCCAAAATTGTCAAAGGCTGTTTCTAGTTTTTGATTAAAAGCTGAAATGAGCAATAGGAAATAAAAATTAGATGTTTCCCTCCTTCCCTTCCCACCCCTCCTCCCCATATTTATTGAAATCCTCCCTATAGAAAGCTCCTGTTGCTGCTCTGGGGGATTGCCTGTGGCAGGGGATGGAGCAGGGGCTCATTCCTCCCAGGCAGAAAGAGCAGGATCACCGTCTGGCCATGCTGGCTCCTCGCTGACTCCACAAGCACTGCTGCAGGCTAACAGCAAGTTCAGATGAGGGACATGGTGCTTGCTGCCATCCTTGGCTCTTGTGACCAAGTTGGGACATTGGCAGGAGCTGACGTGCTGGAACATCAGGTGTCTGCTGGTGGGCTCTCCCCAGGGCTGTGTCTGGCTGCACGGCTTATCTGCTCCATCTGTCCAACTGCTCCCAGTCTTCACAGGGTCATGGTAGTGCTGGTGGTGGGCCCCAGTGCACCCTCCTCTCAGAGCAGGACTGTCACTAGCGCTAGATCAGGGTGGCTGTAGCTTTGTGTAAACAAGTCTCACCGAGGATGGAGTTGCCTGTGTCTCTGTGATCCTTCTGTGAGCTGCATCATCCTCCTGGGGAAAAACCAGCCTGAACTTCCCAAGCTGCAACCTGTGGATGTTGCCCCTTGTTACTGTGTCCACCACAAGCAACGAGAGTTTGGCTTCATCATCTCTGTATCTTCCAGGCAGCTGCAGACTGTTACCAGCTCACATTTTCCAGACTAACCCAGCCCATCTCCCTCCCGCTCTCCTTGCAGGTCATGTGCCCCAGACCCCTCACCCTCCCTTTGCTCCAGTTTCTCCACACCCCTTTTGAACTGGGAGCCCAGCACTGGACATTGTACTCCAGATGCAGCCTCACCATGCTGCATGGAGGGGACGACCACCCTCGATCTGCCAGCTGTGGCTGTCCCAGCAGAGCACAGTGCGTTTGCCTTATGTACAGTGAGCGTGCTCTGCTGGGTAGGGCTCAGTCCACCGTACCCTCCAGGTCCTCCATAACCTGCAGCTCAGCCAGTCATGTCCCAGTCTGGACCAGCACAGGGAGCTAATCTGCCCCAACTGCACTCTCTGTACTCCTCACTGACCTCAAGAGAAATCAAGCAACTCTGTTTGAACTGCTTTTCACCAGCAGCTGGACCAGCCAGCTGGTGTGCACCAGAGCTTGCAGCTCTTCATTTCTTTCCATACTTGACCTGAAGCTACCCCTCAGATCAACCTCTCCTCAAACGCAGGATTCCCCCCTTGTGATGCAAACACACACATGGCACCGTAAGCACAGTATCTTCAAAGACCCTCAGAATCCCCATCATTCACAGGTGGACCAGAAGGACACAGCGTGCTGCTCAGAGGGATGCCCTGTGGCCCCACTGCTGCCCACACACCCTCCTGACCGCAAGGCCAGGGTTCGTAGCCTTGGTTCATGGCATCTAAATCATTATAAATGACATGTAATTACCTCTCCTTTCTCCCTCCTGCCCCAGTTCCTCTCTCTGAAACCCAGAGCTCTCTCAGCCCATGTTAATGTTCTTGGAGGAAATGGGTTCTGTCTCTCCTATCTTTCCTATCTTTCCATATGTGCAAACTCGCAGCTCCTGCCCCCCTGGCTCAGCACTGCATACTAATAGGAGGAGACTGAGACTGAAACGTATCAAAATGCAGGAATTCAGCTTTGCTTTTGCATCCTCAAAAGCCTTATTTTTCTTTTTGGGCCAAACATATTGTGCATTTTCTGTAACAATGAACTTATCACACTTATTATGATAAACTGAGAAGGCACTTTCCACAGCAGACTAAAATTCTGCAGATTGAATTCAACACTCAAATATTTTTGGATACACATACATTTTTCCATGGTTTTTCCAACAAGGGGAGTATCCTGCTCACAGATAGTCTTTGTGTGAGCACAGCAGCTAAGCTCCAAGCCGTGGGACCTCTCACTGCTCTTTTGTACATGGGGAGTGGACAGCTGATGCCATGTCCTCGCTCCCTGGGCAGTGCTGGGGCCTTAGTTACCCTGCACAGGACTCATCTAGAAGCACAGGAAAACGTTTATTCTGCCACTTTTCCAGTCCCAACCCTGCGACCACCCAAGGCACAGGGATTCTCAGCTCCCCACCTGCCAGGACATCCCACCCAACCTGTGCAACCACCTCCAGAACTGCACTGCCGAAACCATCCCCCTCTTAAACACCATCCCTCAGGTTCTCAATTAGCAGGAGGCACAGGAGAGCCTCTGGAAATCTAAGCCGGGCAGATGTCCCCGTAGCTTCACTCTCTTGCTAAAGAAGATGAGACAAGAAGTCTTATTGGCCTAACGCCCCACCAGAGCTGAGCCACCACTGCAAAATCCTGAGTGAAGCAAACACCTGTCACTTACAGCTGGAGCATTTCCCTGTGTGACAATCCATGAGGACAGCAAACACATCCCCTTCTACCCCACACTGGCCAGCTACATCCCAAAGCCTCTGCATCTCCTTGCTTTCACTTGCCCAGTGCCACCCTGACCTCCCCCAGCCACCTGCAGACACTTGGTTGCACATTTCTCCAAACATCAGAGATCCTCCATCACCTGCATCCATCACAGCCCCACCAAGAAGCGTCCAACCACCCATCTCCAAAGACCATGAGCACAAATATGCTTAAAAACACACCAGATATGGTAAAAAAAGTGTCTTCTTGCTTCCTGCAGACTGACCAAACCTGGGAGGATACTGTGTGGGGATAAATCATCAGGACACAGCAACCCGCAGCCAGTTCGTCAGCCAGTGCCTTTAAGCACGTTTAGTGGCATGAGGAAATAACCACCGTGTAAGACTCTCTGGAGTTAATTCCTGGGAAACACGAGTGCCACGCCGTGGTGAGCACCCAGCAAGCACAGGGAGCTCCCCACAATCACCCACAGACGGCCACCCCAGCCCGCAGCCTCCAGCGAGGACCAGAGTTGGGGCAGCGGGAAGCCGTACGTTGGCACATCACCTCCATCCTTCACCTTCAGAAAGGAAGCGTGCAGGAAACGAGAGCAGCAGTGCTTTTGCTGACAGGTCTGAATTAAGAGATTCCAGCTTTTTATAAACAGTCTTTGGATTTCCTGAAAGTTACAGCGCCGGGCGTCATTTGTATGCAGGATGTGTCCTAGCTCAAAGGTACCAGAACTAATGCTGTCCTGTTAATGAACTGAGTGAGTAATAGCCATGGGTATAGAAAGCTTATGTCTGAAACTAATCCTAGTTAATGAATCTATTGTTACAGGTATTAAATGGTGACAGGGGGTTTCATCCATCAGCCCTCCATTAATCACAGCGTCCCCGCCTATGCTTATTATTTAGAAGCCAGCAAAGGGATCTTAATGATATTAGTAATAGACTGGTTGTGGTACGTGACCTAGGACAAGCTGGGGATTTAAGGTGATAAGTGTCTGATCGCATAAGGCATTTTAGAGGTGATCCAAGCGGCTTTGCTCCCCATGGCATGTTATCTTGTCTCTGCCAGCTTGCTCTGCTCAGACTGCGCGCTGCTCCAAGAGCATCAGCGTGCAGAGCCATGGTGGCCATGCTGGAAGCCTCACCTTGTCTGCTGCTGCCTGCAAGGGAATCTGCACAGGGGTCTGCCCATGTTCTTCAGCAACCCCCTCCCTGCAGACGCACACCAGGCGCCTGAGCACACAGAGGCACAACATAGTTCTGAGGAGGCCCACGGGGTGCACGCATGGGCGCAGGATGAATTTGTCTGCACAAGTAGCCAGGTGCAAGCCCACGTGCATGAGTACAAATACCCACACACCCACACAGCCTCGGAGCAAATGACTCAAAGGTTTCTCTGGAAAGACGTGAGGAGCATCTGATATTCTACGCTGATTCTCCATCTGGACACTCTCAGCATGTACGCTGGGATGGGATTCATCTCATTGTGGTCCCCTAAGGTCAGAGATATGTCAGTCCAGTGAAGGGATGCCATCATCTCCAGGGCAAGGCAGGCTCTCTGAGAGGCACAGGACAATAGCTAAGGTAAAAGAAGCCACCGCCTTCAGGGATGGTCCTTTGCTGCCTGCCAGCAAGACAACCTGCATGGATGACTGCATGCATCACTTTGGGTTGCTGATGATGGGAACGAGTCCCAGCTCTGCACACCTTGGCTCCAAGTGGATGAGGCTACATTTCATGAGGGCTGGTAGGTTTGGGAGGAGGTCTTGCTCTGGTTGGTTAAATAGTTCCTGTCCATTCTTCTCCATAAGACTGCTGTACCCTGAAGGTTACTTCTGAAGATTAGCACAGTAGTCCTGAGTGAGGGATGTACCCAGAGCCACTGCAGCAAGGCTCACTGGACACCACGGCAGCAGGGCCAGGGGGTCATTCTGCTGAGGTGGGCTGGGATGCTGGGTAAGCCAGGGGCCTTCCCTCAGGATGGGAGTGCAAAACCCCCAATAGCCTACAGTAAACGGCCAGTCCAGAGGTCCCCACATCTCTACACAGCTTTCACCTTCAGCCACCACTGTAGCTCATGATCTGACTACAATTTCCAGTTGAGAGAGAGAGCTCCTCAGTCAGGGAGGTGCGGTAACTGCAGCAGTCCTGGCGATCTGCTCCAGCTGATGGGAATAGTGGGATGCCCAGACACCATACTGGCAGCGATGGCACTGGAAGAGCAATGGTCTTAGTGATCAGTACTCGGGCACCCACTGTCCCCGAGGTGCTCACAGCACAGAGAGAGCACCTCCCTGCCAGGCCAAAGCTGTAGGGAACAAGATGCACTGATGTGATGATGATGATGTTCAGTGACTCCAGAGGTGGCCACTGTTTCACCTGCTCAGGGAACACCACACACCACTACAGAATGCTCCAGCAGAGACCAGCTCTGCAAGGCAGCTGGGTGCTGGGAGTGAACCCATTCCTCTCTCAGCAGATCAAAACCAAAAGTCACCACCTGCCACCACAAAAAGCTCTTGTGAAGCTGTGCTGACAGGACATCTTGGGGCCACTTAGGCTGTGGAAGGTCAAACTACATGGTCCAGAAGCCCTGGAAATCAGTGGCCCTCTCCTCTTTTGTGGGAACTCAGATGGGTGCAGAGATCATTTTCAAACGATGAGGTGCTCAGGACTGGGACTCCCCAGGGCTCCTTCTGTCTGCAGCAGAGGAACCTGCTCTGGCAGCTGCTGTGGGAGACTCCTGTGATTCCCACTGTCCTGCTCTGGGGGAAGACCTGAGCTGTGAGAAATGCTGGGGGTCCAAACATGGACTGGGAACCCTGGGGGTTTCTTCCCACCCTGCGTATCTCACAGGGTCATCCTGCTGCATTGACATCAACAAGGTGGGCATGGGCTAGGTCTGGAGACCTGCAGGGTTGATCAGTCCTTCTCTATTCTCTGCAAGGACTCAGAGCCCTGAAATTCCATGAAAAACTAAGGCAGGTAATCTACCACTTAGTTATATTTTTAGGTTAATAACAGATGTGTAAATATATATATGCCTCATCTTCACAGGTATTCAGAGCCAGGAGCTTACCACTTGCCAGTGTTTAAAACAAGCCCAGATCTAACCCAATAAGCTGAGTGTAAACTCAGGTCTAACCTGACGCGTCCTTGCCAGCCACACAAACATCACCCTGTTGAGCTGCTATTTGCATCAGGCAGCCCCACATGGCTGGAGCCCAGCAGCAAGACTCCAGAGCCAGCTGCTCCATCCCCAGACCTGCCAGCTCCCCACAGCCTGCTCTTGCCCTGCCACCCAGGCTGAGGCTGCAGAGCTTCCCAGAAGAGCTGACACCAAACTCTGGCTCTTCAGCTCTCACCAAACTTAAAGCAGGAGTGAACTGAGCACTCACCCCAAACCCTCCTGCCACAAGAACGATGTGGTTTGGGGGTTGGGTTTTCTTGCATTGTTAAGAAACCATCCTCACTTTCCCGCCTGCTCCAGAGGGGGAAGATGAATGATAGCTCCAAGGCTACATTACCAGGATCAGGCCCAAAAAACAGGAGACTGTCTGGAAATCTCTTTTTAAAAAGGGCAAAAATTGTTGATGCCTTTGCTTTATCAGCTTGTACTCGCAGCTTTCTTCTCTGTCGAGAAAGAAACTGCCTTTATCCAGCACAAAGAGCTGAGATCTTCCCATCACCTGCTTCCAAGAGCTGTAGTTCTCAACAAAATCCCCAAGACTGCAGGGTCTGGCAAGCAAGGCTAAGCCCTGGCCAAGGCTGGCCAGAAAAAAAAGTAGCAGGGCTCGGTCTCCCCACGCTGTGCGAGCCTTGGCACTGAGCAGGTGGATACCTGGTCTCCAGTAGTTCCACGCCGCACTAGGACAGCAGCCAGCAGAGGAGGAAAAAGGAAGAGGAGAGATAATTATTAGTGATTGAAACTGATTGCATGAAAGAAGGACAGATGTTTCTTGTTGTGCTTGTGTGCCTGAGGCTACAGAGCCATGCAAGGGACCGGGGAAAACTCCTTCTCAGCCTGGGAATGCTGCAGCACGGAATTGCATTCAAACGAGGACTGAAATCCACACGCACTTTCCCTCTGACTCTTGTAAATTCACAGGATCTCGCTAAACCCCCAGTCTTCTCTTTTCCCCCATCCCCAGGTGATGTGTATATAAGCACCCTCTGGCCCGAGGCCATAAGGTGATGCAGAGATCCCCCAGCTTCCCTCCACACCACCAGACATGCAGCCATTCCAGTAAGGCCAAGGCACTGGGAGATGATGGGACTGGAGACAGTGCAGCCAGGTGTGGTGAAGCAGGAGGGGGAGAGAATTTTGAGGACAGCATCGTATGAAGGCAGAGGACTGAAGGCAGGGAAAGCCTCTGGCCATCCTGCTGCTAGAGCAAACCAGGCCTTTCTCTGAGAGCAGGATTTACTATTCATCATCCTCCCCTCTGGCACACAGGACAGGGGATCCTGCTGGTGTTCTCCAGAAAGGATGGGTCACCCAGGAGGACAGCCGGCTGGTGTCCCCACCAAGCAGAGGAGTTGCTGTTGAGTGGACACAAAGCCCCTGTGGTGTGGTGTGTGGGCTGCAGTGCATGTTTAATGCTATAAAATATGTAAATACAGCACTCGTCTTAGCAATGTTACTGATGGTGGTGATGTGCTTTTGGCTCCAGTTCAGCTGGCTTCAGTGCCAAGGCGGGATGGAGCTGGAGATGCGTTAAGGGAGCTGAGAAGGGGTTTGGCCCCACCATGAATGGAATCAGCCCCCTTCAGCACAGCCTGGCTCCCCTGGGATGACCTGAGCTCCTCGCTTAGGAGACTTTGGAGGGACCATCCAGACTCAGATCTGCATTGGTTTCATTTGAAGTAACTGTTCAAGCACCCTCATCTAAAGGGAGGCTGTGGGGAAGGTCCGTGGGAGGCAGCAGGGCTCAGACCTGTGCGGGTCTCACTTCAGAAAGAAAGAATTAAAGTGGCATTAAATGAGAAAATGGTGCAGCGGACTGGGAGAAGGTGACAGCTCAGCCCTGGAGGTGCCAACATCAGTGCCTCCCGTCGGCTGAGGCAGAGGAGGCGAGGATGGCTCCCCCCCTCCAGCAGGTCCGTGTCCCCGAGCTGACCCCAGGGCTCCCGGAGGTCGCAGAAGAGAAGGGCGCTGGGTTCCCGGGGCTGAGCAGGGTGCTCACCCCGTCGCCCCTGGGGTGCTGGCATCCGATTCCTGGAGCCCCTTCCCCACCTGTCTTGTGTGGAGGAGGGGACATGCCGATGGCCCTGGAATTTAGGGTTTGTTTCCCTCTGTAGCCCTTTGCTCTGGCACTGTCCAGAGAGGAAGTTGGCAGTAGTCCTGTTAGTGCTGGCCCTTCAAGCAAACCCTGCTGACTGGGGTACATGTCAGGGAGGGTGCTCTGCACTGAGCCAGAGGGAGGGTTGAGAGATGTGCTGCAAAATGGAGAGTCTTCTGGGGAAGGAAAGGTTTCTGGGATCTGCTCTGGGGAGCATGTGGGGTTGGGGAGGTAGGCAGAACGGTGGTCCCAATTTCTCTGGTCTCTCCAGTTTGTGGTGGCTGCTGATGTATGGGAAGATGTAGGTGCAGAGAACAGATTTGTGGCTGACTGATACCCTGCAGTCAGTTGAAAGGTTAAAAGCAGTATTTTAGCCTTCTCCCAAGACAGTACAAGCAAGCTTGACCTTTCTGAACTTTTGTCACTGCAAAGAGGAGAGTGCCCTGGTCCCTGTCCCCTGTGTGCCTGTGTCTCAGTGGCTTGAATCACACAGTGTCAGGTGCTGCAGGTCATCCACTGGTGGGTGGGTGGGGTGTCAAAACCACAAGGCAGCCTGTGAGGTGTCCTGAATTCCCTATCTGCTCCCTGAACAGAACATCAGAGGAGATGAGGAGACTTAAAGACAGTCTGTGTTGTCCCTACTGTGTGTAGAGATGGGCTCAGTCTTCTGTTTGCAGAGGGAATATCTTCTTAAAAGGCAGGTTGATATTACTGGATTTTCCTCCAGAAGAAGGTTTGACAGTAACAGAGGTAGTCCTGCCTGGTTTCCCCTGGGGTTGAGCCCCATCCCGTCTCACAAGGGCTGCTGGGGACCCTTGACCTAGCACTGCTGGAGAGCGGAAAGAGAGCAGGGCTCAGTGGGTAACCAGCTTTTGCAGCTCAACTTGCGGCTTTCTCTTGACTGCCTGTGAATTTGTCTTTCCTTCTTTTTTTTTTTTTTTTCCCCCAGCTTCTTTCCAAAGCTCACATAGGTGAGATACTTTATTTTGTCTTCCAGAGGGAAAGTTGCAAATCTGTCTTCCCCTGACTGAGCTGTGTTTTCAGGAGGAGCCTGGAGCTGCCTTAAGACATGTACAAGCTCAGAAATGTAGTGGCTGTGTTTGTTTTTGCATTATGGACAAAGCTAGGGCTGCTGCCAGTGCTAAGTAAATACAGAGCTGCCCTAATGAGTGACTGCAGTAGCCAGGACCATGCTTGCGGCCTGCATCAAGCCAGATGGATCTATCTGGGGACTTGAACAGCAGCCTTCTTTTGACTAGCAAAATCAGAGCCACTGGCATTTGGATTACCAGCTCTCCTGTGCTTTTAACAGAGTGCCAATGTTTGACAAAACCATTAAGTTAAATTAAGCCCTACGCATTTCAAATGGATTCGGAGACTTCTGGATGACTCGCTATTAGCAAAGCTGTCTCTTCTCTCTTTCGTCTTTCTCTTTTTTATTATTTTTTCCCCTCCTCCATTTAATTCCCTCTGCATAGATGGTTTTACTGCTGACACTTAAAAGCAACATGCTGGGACTCAAGGAGAGACCTGGCATAGGGTATGGCACTGCTGTGAGAGAGCCCAGGCATGCCTGGTCCTGCTGTGGTGGGCGGGGAAGATGCTTGGAAGGTGTTTGTTTGGGGCAAGCTTTGTGTCCCCACAGAGCCTGGGCGTGGGATGCTCTGGTCCCTGCAGAACCCATGGCTGCTCTGTTTTTTTTGTCCCCTGCCAGCGTTACTTATGGCACAGGCTGCTGCTTTGCTGGGCCATCTCCAGAGAGTGGAGAAGGACGCTCTTGTCTCTGAGGGGCTTACAAAGCAAGGGCAGGGCATAACGGAGCATACGTGATGCAGGAGCAGCAGCAGCACTGTCTGTACAAGTCACCTTGACTTGCCTCGGGCAAAAGTGAAGGACTTTAAAGAGGCACAGGTCAATGACCTTGTAAATGGATGCATGACCCAACTGCTCCCCTGTGGTGTCAGCTGCTTTGTGTCCCTGATACCGTACTTCATGCCTGTGGGGAGTCGATGGGGCTGGGGGGTGGTTTCTGGGGTCTCATTTGCACAGCTGCATCTCAACTGTGCAAGCTCTGGTAGTCGCTGATATGAGAAATGCTGATCAGCTTCCCCCTGCCCATCTAATGTAGCTTTTCTTGGGGCAGGAGAACTCCTGTGGGATGTCGCTGTGGATGTTGGTGGAGCTGTTGCTGCCTTGGAGCATGTTTTGGAGGTGGGATGTGGAGTTGGAAGAGGGTGAGCAGAAAACATGAGAGAGTGGGTGTGGGGAACCAGCCCACCTATGCCACTGGCAAGTGGAGGGATGGATGGCCTCTGCTTGGGGACCAAAGGCAGCTGCATCACTGTAGCAGTGCCTGGGTCAGGAAAAAGGGAGAGTGGTGGCACGGGATAGAGAAAAACACTGAATATTACAGTATAGAAGTGAAGGGTTTGCAAGTAATAAATGTACTGTGGGGGACCTGATGGAGCTTATGGACTAGGGAGAAGATACAACGTTTGGATGGTGGACCAAAGCTGGAAATGGCTTGCCAGTGTCTGAGGCTTCCAGCACTCTTAACTACTGCCCTGTAGTTCTGGCCCATGAAAGCATATTGTGCCAAGTGCTACCCTGGCAGACACCATCCCATGTAGCAGCTCCTGTTGCTCTGCCTGCTAGCTTCAAAATATTAATTGCAGATGATGTGGGGACTTCAAGCTTTGGAGAAGCAGGGCTGTGCTGCTGGAGCAGCCTTCCTGCTGAGCAGGTTGCTGCTCCTTGCACTGAGATGTCCTCAAGCACCTCAGCTCCCTTTGGTCTTTGCTGCCTCAGGCCCATGTTTATCAGGTCACTCTTAAGATGTGACCTCTTGATGCACACAGCTTCCCTCTTGCTCTCCCTGTTACAGCTTGCCTGGAGAGGAGACAGGAGTTGCTGGAGGAACTTCAGCCGAACAGTATCGGTGTCTTGGATGTGCAAAGCTGGAGTATTAAGCCACGTGAAGCACTTCTGGGTGAAGAGCTGGAGGAAGGTCAGCACCATGGGGCCTGTTTCCAATGACACCCAGCCCATGGTGCCAGTAGCCATCTCTTCCTGCTGGGTCTAGCCCCCACCCCCCCATCAGTGTCTTGTTTCTATGGGTGCGCTGTCATTATTTCTAAGTTCATTAGTGCTGATACGCTCAATTGCATCAGCTCGTTTCCAGGGACCAACCGCAATCCTGTGCTTTCATTTGCATCCCTGCTGCCTAGCTGTTGCTCAGGCAATGCCAGGTGCTTTGACATTATTACCCAGCTCACTGGCATCCTCTTTGCCCCATTAACCTTGCCATAATTGACTTCAAGTGGAAGGAATAGGGGTGGGGAAACTGTGTTGGAATGGAAACTGTTTGCATCACAGTGGAACAGGACTCTTTGTTTTTTGAAGGGAAAACTGTGACAGTCAGTTATGGCTATGACTAGATTTGGGAAGAGTTTCTTGCCCTCTTGGAAGCTGTGCAGTCTGTCTTGCTTTACAGTGTTTCCCCACCACCATCTCCCATGGGAATGTTATGTCAAAACTCATTGGTGGTTGTGAGCAGGGAAACTTGCAGGGATTGTGGAGAAGAATGGCGTTGGAGATGTTGAGAGCAGTGGGGTTTGTGCAACCTGGGGAAGGTAAGGTGAATCAGGGTGTAGTGTTGGGGGGGTGTCATTGCTTTTTTTGAGACTCTTTATGGGTGAGGAGGATCCTGAGGTAGGCTCATTTTTGGAAGCACCCAGGGACAGGGCAGCAGATAACAGCCCAGTTACAAGCATCTGATCACCAGTCAGAGACTGAGAAGTGTCTTGTCGCTGTGAGTGTGATCAAACACTGCAACAGGAGTAAGAGATGGGAAAGGTCCAGCTCAGCCCTGACCTTTGCAGCAGGCCCTGTGTGACCAGAGCTGGCTGGTCCTGCTCCACCTGCATGGTATTAGGCTGACATCTGGGCCAGCCTACATTATTTTACAACTCCGATCCTAAGTCCATTTTGGTAACTATCAATATTTTCTTTCTTCTTGTTTGAACTCTTTTGTTTGTTTGTTTGTTTTGTTTTGTTTTCCTCTTTCTCTGGTGAAACTTAACTGTTAAAATAGCATAAATCTTCTCTGATTTTTTTTCCTGTTTAAAGGTAGAATTGGCTTTTGTCACATTTCATTTTTGTCCCCCTTTGAGCCAAAGTCACCCAAACAGATGCTTCACTACAGGCTCTCCATCACTGAATTGGCATCTTCTAACAAGCTTTACTGTGCAGTTCTCTGTCAAGTTGAGTCAATTTTATTTATTCACCTTCTGCTTGCACAGCACCATGGTAGCCAAGTCTTCCTGCATTTGCTCGTGACTTCTGCTGGATGCAATTTGTTAGGCTTAATTGAGCTGCATGAGGAGAAGGGCGGTGCTAGAGCAGATGGATGGAGACCTCATCATAGGCTACTTGATGGACAAACCCAGCAGAACAGGTCCTGCTTCAAAAGAGCCCCTGCAGGAGACAGGTCTGTCCAGTGCAGGCAAGTGCTGTGGAGCTTCCCATGTGCTTCAAAGTTGGGGCAGAGAGGTGCAATAATTCAGGTTTTACTGTGCCTTATTAAGGAATTCTTATTATTTATTAGTATTATTGTTTAATTACTTATCTGTTATTTATGAAGAGAGG
>JAAGNO010003988.1:0-34457 GCA_033439905.1 Ceryle rudis | reverse complement strand
AATTTAATGAACATTTGTAAACACACATGAATCAATTAAGCTGGGGAAAAAATTACCTCACTTTTCATTAATTATAAAAAATATCTCTTACTCTAGTCTCTTATTCAAGTTCAGGATGTCTACTGTATTCTTAAGCTAATCTTGCAAGTGCAATTATCACCGCTATTGTGTCATAATTTTACATCCATTATCTACTAGTGGTAATAAACTGATTTTCATCCTTTTATATTTCTGTTCAGCTTCTGTTTTTCACTTTGTCTCCACAGTTCCCAGATGACTTAATTCAGGACATGAAAGAGATCACAAATTAAACTATGTAACTTTAAAAATTACCATTGTTTGCTTCGTGAATGGCCCTGGAGCAATGCAGCTAATCAAACACTTGATTAAGCTTGATTCAAAGAAACTCTTTCTGCAGTCCCTGGATGCAGAATGCAATATCTGTCTCATATGTTCTTTGCTTTGCCTTTAGTTCTAGTGGAAACACTGTTGGGTTTATGCACTTAAGATGCCCACCACAGTTACTGTTCAAAAACAAACATAAAGAAAATAGTGAATGTTACAATCTTGTTAAAAATGTGGAATTTCCAAAATGAAAAGTGGCTTCAAATAAGATTTTGAAAAATATACCAGACATTATTCAATTACCAGATTTTGGCCACAGCATCCAGAGGAAAATGTTCCACCAGCATTTCTTGCTTTCATTGTTTTGATGTCTCAGTAGAATTCAAACATTAAACAATAAAATCCAATAGTTTAAGGATACTGTTTTGTTTCTTCTGAAATATGTATAAATTAAGACTGTGAGGATATATGAATACTAAAATATATCTAATTAAGTAGGACAAAATAATTAATATAATCATTCATGTAAAAATATGCTATAATATGTAAGTCCAATATTAAGGATACTGTTGAAAGAATCTGGCTTTTATTTTGGTTTCCTTGGAGTGAAGAAGAGCCTTTGGGTATTTCTTCTTATGAAAAGAAGTTGATAAATAATGTAATTGATGAACATTATAATGTCAATGTTCATATCAACAGTTAATTGTGGTGAGGTGCCTAAGTCTATAGATGATATGTTAGATACATGTTCCAGATGTTAAAGATGGACAGAGAAACCTATACAGAATTTTTCACTCTTTCATAGTATATTTTAACTCAAGAATACTTATTTGAGGAGCTGCTTTGCCTCACCTTTCATTTTGAAAGCAGAGGTTTCAGTGAGGAATGTCTATAGTATTCAGTCATGGAGTCCTTGAAACACTACTAGCATTATGTTACCATACTTTGCCTTGAACATCTTCTCCACTCCTCTTTTTCTGTGATGTCTCTTCTGTTAGGATTCTCCACACCAAGTTCCATCTTCTTTGAAAGCAACCAATACCCTTCTGTCAATTTACAGCCACACATTAAGAAAATTTATCTACTGAGTGTGAACCAAGCTCTATGGACACCCGTCTTAACAGTCATACTGCTCTGAGAGGTGTCTATAATGTCTGCTATGAAATGGAAAACAAATTGCAGCTGTTCTATAACATCCAAATAGATATATGTGTAAGCACATGTGTATTATCACAACACACATACTTGCATTAATTTCTGTACCATTTAAAAAATAAGAAGCATCATGGTGATACAATATTTAGGAAAATTTTTTTTTAGATGTTATCTTAATGAAGAATTATAAAGAGGGGCTTGTATTTTAATTTTAAATGAGTCAAAATTTCTAATTACATGATCTAATTTTCTAATATGAATAGGAATTGACTATAAGGTAAATGGGCACAAAGTTTTAAGTTTCTTTCAAGATTCTTATTGCTTCTTAAAACATAATGTGTGATTGAGCGGTTCCAGAAGGAAATTTTCAGTGAACATTATCACTATTCTCTTACAGGCAAGCATTACCACTGACAAAAACACACTATGTATTTCTTATGCTTTCTAGATACAATTTTGATTATGGTTGTTTCTGTCTTTTTTAATCCCCTTATAATATAAATATATGCCAATAAATTCAGATTTGATTAAGTGCTCTTGTTAATATTCAGCAACACATTTGTCACAATATGTTTCTATAGAAAGGTGTTCAAAGTTGTTTTAAGTTGTACTGAAGAGATACAAAGACTAAGTGGTCAGTTTTACAGATCAGAGCATAGAAGCTCAGAAAAACAATAAAGACAGTAGGACACACCTTTTGAATTAAACTCTATTTAGTTTATTTTAGTTTATTGTATTGTCTTAATCATCAGAACATTTATTTCAGATTCAATAATAAAATAACTCACACTCCATATTACAAAAAAAAAAAAAGGAAAAAGTTTATTGTGTAACAATTCCTTGATTCCTGGGATTTATAAATGAAACTCCATTTTGAAATAAGACAAGAGAAAGGAGTTTGCTCTGATATTCTGCCTCTGGCCTGCTAGTCCATTTTTCTAACATTGACTGAGTTGATCCGTGACTTCAAACAAGTTGCTTTACTTCTTTGGACTTTCCTTAAGTTAGCCGTAGCACTAACAAGTCTGCAACAGAAAAAACAGATGTTGTATCTCTGTTAGCATTAATGGATATATAAAATAATAAAGTGTGAGTTAGAACTTCTATGTATTGTTTAAATGTGAAAGCATCAAGCTGAGAACTCAGTATCTTGATATGTAAGCATTAAGGAGTATGTGCTCAAATTAATGGCATATGAGCTTACTGTCACTAAGGACATAAAGAAATTTTTAACCCTTGCTTAAAGAAAAAAGTATGTCCAGGGATACATTTTCATGACAGATCTGGAAATCCTGTGTAAGAATTTACAAATAATGTTATTTTATACTAATAGGAAAATTAATAGTGAATATTGAGGGCAGCTTTGTCTTTTCATTGGAGCAGCTAATTAGGTAATTAGAGCTGTGAAAAATTGACATAAGACTAATTCCAGAGGAATAGAACACTATATCTCTGAAGGAAACAGCAGAAAATATAAGGCCTTTAAAACCAATTTTTAGTTAATTCCTTGGATATCAGCAGATTATGTCTGTCTTCATACTTCCTGTATTATCTAATATTTACTGAGTACAATGATCCAAGCAATAGTCTAAAATTCTGAAATCCCACTCATGTCTCAATATAATTTAATAAAATATACGCTGCTGAGAAATAAATAATTTACTTTATCTTCTAGTTACAAAACACTATGGTTGCTTGAATTTTCTCCTGGTTTCTTTTTTATTTTGTAGATTTTTTTTTCTGTAGAGAAAATTTTCATCACTTGAAGGAAATGTCTTGTCCTGGTTTGAGTGAAAACAAAACTAATTCTGTTCAGTGATTTTACTTTTCACCTCAATTCTTCTAACTAACGGCACTTTCTGAAGTCAGCAGCCTGATTTCACAGAGAGTGTCTTCTGCTGGCAGTGATAACACCCCATGTTTAGAGTTACTACCAAGGACTGGTGTGCAGACCAAGGCAACTGCTGGATCTTGTGTACCACATTGGGAGTGCAGGAAAGTGAAAGGCTGCACCTGCAGGGAGGTGCGGACAGGGCAGGTGACCCCAAACTGACAAACAAGGTATTCCATCCCATATATGTCATATTTCATAGAAAGCAGAGGGATCTGGAGGATCTATAGGTTTTGCTAGCTTGTTAGCTTGCTTGCTCACTCGCTCTCTCTCTCTCTGGGGGCTCCCAGGCTCTTCTCCCCTTTTAGACTGCTTTCCCAGCTTTGTTTGGTTTGGCTCCGGTCCTCTTTTGGTTCCTTTCTCGGAGCATCCAAGGAGGACTCCGTCTGTTCTGCCTTCAATCCCAATCTGTGTGTTCCTGAATCCAGTATGAGAATCCAACTCCTGAACACAGCTCCCGTCTGCTGTCCCAGTCTGGGACTCCCCCAGTGCCTGCTCCACAGCATCAGTGGTGATGGTGATATAATTACCATCGGGGGGTTGGGTTTGATACTGGTTTTGTATATATTTGTACATATTCCATTTTTATTATTATTATTTTCATTTTCATTAAAGCTGTTCTAGTTTCCTTTTCTAATCACTAAGTCTCTCTCCCTTATTCCCTTTCTCTTCCCCTTTGGGGAGGGAGGGGGGTCAACAGAGAGTGTCTGTTATTGGTCTGAGGGGCCGTTCTGACCCTAAACTATGACATGTCTCTATGGTTATACCTGAAGTAGAGACTTCAGTCAAGAATGACAAGCTGCATAATATGTCTTACTCAGTACATTTAAATGCTTTTTGACTCTGAGACTGGGATTTGTATATGGATGTTAATGCTTAGGATGACATTTAGCACATTGCTTGAAACTGAAAATCACTATTTTTATTAATGTAATAATGGTAAAGCGTCTACTTACCCTGTCTCAACTCATATAATCATTTATATTGGGATATTCCATTTTCTTCTGAGTGGAGCTTTATGATTTTTCCAGTGAAATCTCAGGCAGGTGCACCACATCAGGAAGCAGTGATGGCTGTCTGCCACACATGAGAAGGGAAGCTGGGAACCAAGCAAAACGACAAGCAGCAACCTCACTGACTCAAAGTACTCCTGTGAGGAAGGAGAGCAGGTTGGTGATGACAACCAAATGCAGCTTAGCGTCAAAACTGCCAGGTAACTCCAGTATAATGAGACCAGTCCAAAGACGATCACAGAATCACAGAACCACAGAATTAGAGAATGGTAGGTGTTGTAAAGGACTTCTGGAGATCATCTAGTCCAACCCCTCTGCTAAAGCAAGTTTGCATAGATAAAGTTGCAGAGGCAACCAGTAAAGAGACAGCAGCAGCTATCAAAAAATGGGGGTTTATTGCAACCAAAGTTGGTTGTCACTCCTTTTCACAAAAACTAAATAACAGATTCAGATGTCTTTTGGGAATATAACTACTACACAACTAGTTCCTAAACTTTATGGAAAGATGAACTAAAATGGGCATACAGTCACTCATAAAGGGAAAACCTCCCACATGAGAGTACCTTGTGTCACAAGGGCACTTTTCTGTCTCATGGTTAACTTCAGGTCCTTCTCTGTGAAACTGCTTTCCAGCAGGTCAAGTCCTAACCTGTACTGGTGCATGGGGTTATTTTTCCCCATGTGCAGGACTCTAAATTGTCTTTGTTAAACGTAATTAGATTACTCTCCTCCAACTCTCCAGCCTGTCCAGGTCTTGAATCTGAGAAGTCAGTCCATGGATCTGGGTCCAAGCACAGTGTGTTTCATGTACCATTTTTTTAACTTTGTGTGAGCCACCACAGTTATTACACCTTGATTTTCCTTTTCAAAGTGTCATACACAGGACATTAAACAGCCAGTTTCTGCAGTAAAATGTTTACTTAGTAGTGAGTCATGGAAAGTGCATATATAAATATAATAAAAACCCCCACTTTCTGTTAAAGAAATAGGAGCTCACTTACATGTTTAATATCTACTCTTCCTTTCATTATTCGGGAAGAATTCTCTTTGATTTCAGGACTCTTGTAATCCTACTCCAATTATTTTAGAAAACCTAAACTCAGGACTGAGGACTTTTTTTGCCTACTGGTTGAGAGAATGCTCTCAGAAAGGACATTTCTATATGATTACTGCATTGCTCATGAACTTGGTTGGACCTTCAAAGTATCTGAATAAGTGTAATGCTTAACTCCCTATATTATTTTAAATCATCCACTATGGAATCATGTTCATACGTGTACTAACATCTCAAAATACTCAATCAGCAATGATATTCATAAAATATCACAGATTATGTATCGTATCTAGAGCTACATATTTATTGTGCATTCTCCTCTATATTAAGACAAATCCACTTTAAACTAAGAACTGAGTACTCACCTTACACCCACTTCGCAAAAGTGGGTCCTCATAGTGATCATATTATGTATTGTATACAATTTTAGTGCATAAAATCCTAATCCTTATTGTTGTTGTAGAAATTCAGTCATTGTCTTATTATGAGTGTAGTGAATATGTAATGCATATATCGAGTGTATAATTCCTGTTAACAGATTGATAATCCTTAACATTGAATGGAAGGGTTATTAAGTACATTTTTTTTCCTCAAAAATGTACAATGTCCCTGCAAACAGCAATGACCACCTCTTTACCATTCCACTATCAATGTAAACTACTTAATACGTACAAAGTTAATAAAAATTATAAATTAAATTAAGACCTGTGATTTCACAATTTTAAAAAATATACTAATAAGTCCATTGAAAATCAAAATGTACACCTGATTTTTAAACCCCTGAAAACTTGAGGTCTTTAATAAAATCCCCTATAAACTTAGCATGTGGCAGTCAGAAAGAAGCTTTGGACAGATGCCAGTAAACATCCAGAGACACTGTGCTAACTAATTAGAGACTAAATGTTTATAAACAGAAATTGTAATGTGGTTTAGTGTTCATGAATTTGAGAAGTTGTACCCAGATATAACTTAGAGTACAGAGTACACTATCAACATGTTTCTACGTTCCAGCTACAGAACTTAGAAGCACGCTTATCAGTTTAAAGCAGACACTTTTGGCGAGGACCAAATGTACAGATGTTTCTTGTACCTAGGTTATTAGAGTTATAATAAAAGTAGTCTATCAGGATTTTAATAAGAAACTATTTATATAAAATTCATATCTTCAAATACTACAAGTATGAACTATTGCATCTTTATGAATCTTATTATATGGGTATTTAAGCATGACTACCACCTTTTATACCTAATGAAATGCTGCTGATGAAATTCCATAACTTGACATGGGCCACCTCAAAAAAATCAGTGTTGAAGCTGATGAGATTACAAATAAAGTCCCTTGACTCTTTTTATCCTTCAGTAACACATCTGTGCTTCCTTGTTTGTTTTTGTTGTTATTTTATCTTTTTTTTAGCCATGTATAACTCAAAGCATTACTTTCTGTATAGCTGCTAATTGGCTTGCAGTGTTCTATATCCAAATATCTCCCTGGATTAAGAGAGAGCTGTAATATCTCTGAATGATAGTATTATTACACAGATACTGTATTTTCATTTTGTTGTAGTCTAATACTGAGTTTTATAAACTCAATCTTTCTCTTTGTCATGAGAAATTATAAATCCCAGAAAGGTTTATTATTCTTTATTGGCCAATAGATGTTGCATGGATCATGGCCAAAGGGAATGAGCTTGCACAACTCTTTATTAAATTCTGGGAATGCAAAAGTTTCAAAAATACACAGAATCAAATTACAGTTTCCTTGGGCAAATGCTCATTTGGTTTGGAAGTGACTTCTGTCAGAATACTGTGTAGAAAAATGATCTGGAAGAAAAAAATTTCCTTACATTGATCTATTTCTCAAAGTCTGAGAACACAGAAGGCCTCAAAAATGACTTGATGCTCTTGACTGAAATAAATAAATGGCAACTGATATTACAAATACTGGTGGAACTCACAAAAATAATAACACTGAAGAATCATAAATATACCATCCAGCCAAGGATGGATATTTCTGGAATAATGCTGAGTGGGGATTGCCTCATCAAAGCAAAATGGTTCTTTTTGGAACATTGCCCAGACTTACCTAACTATATCAACTCCAAGCAGATGAAGTGCATAATGTCCTGCATAAATGTCAGGGCAAAATGAGCAATAGTAGATTAGACAGACATCTGAGATATGTAAAAAAGTGTTTCCACACCACCAACAAAGCTGACTGAAGGGAGAAAATTAGATAATAAGATACAACAAAGAAATATCACTACAAAAGTTTTGGGTTTGTGTGGTTTTTTTCCTGTGGTTGTTGTTGTTTGTTTGTTTTTGTTTGTCTGTGGGGGTTTTTTGTTTGTTTTGGTTTGGGATTGTTTTTTGGTTTTTTTTTTGTTTTTTTCTTGGAGTTTGGTCAAAAGAATTATCTTCTGGGATTTCTATAATTAAAAAGAGCAAGATTGTTTTGGCAAGAATGAACATTTCAATGAATCTTCCAGAAGCTGCAAATGCAATTTAAAATAATAGGAACATTTTGGAATTTGAATATCTTCCTTTAAAGTAACTTCCAATATTTTGTTGAAAGAGAACAAAATGAATATAGAGTAAATATGTTTTATAGTTATGATTTTTTTGCATTATGTCTGACTGAATGTATCACTATTGTAAATGTAGTAAAAATAGAACTCAGTGAAAAAATTATTAATCTAGCACTTTCTTCTAATAATGGTATTCCTTCACATCAAGTCTTTTCACAGGATTTCCTCAGGTGATACTTAATGTATTAGTCTTAGTTGTCATAATAAAAATGGCATTCTAACTGTCCTTTACACTCCATTTTATATTCATGTGTGAAATAGATATACATAGTAAGTTCCTTCTGCTTCAGATACTGTTATTGATGCAAAACTGCACTCATTGACTCAGATGCAGGAATAAGATCTAACCTTTTCAACACATTTTATTTTATCATGGATTTTAACATGAATTCTATTTCTCACTTGTCATATAGATATACTTCTTTTGTTATCTGAGTACTAGGCAGTAGCATGGCTCTCTTATTTCTCAGTTAGGCCAAAAACTGGACCTGAGTATGTGGAAAGGGTATAGTCACTTTAGCCAAGTGTGAAGATGTCTGGAGAAATTTGCAAAGCCAAGTACATATTCTCTGATGAAGGGCTCTGTAAAGGAACTCTATCCAAGACACAATCAAATTATTCTGGCAACTGAATGCCCCAAACACTGTGATCAGGAGGTTTCCATCAATATGATGGAAAGAGAGAAGGCTGTCTACCTATGGTGAAGAAGGAAGTGATGTAGAAATGTTTTTTGAAGGGGAAAGAAGATTCAGAAAAGAAGGTTCATGGAGAGCTGTGGAATGAAATGAGGACACTGGTGTATAAAAGGCAAGTTGTATGGACTTCATAGTGTGTATGTTGAGATGTTAAATAGAGCTGTCCCTTCACAGGAGTCACAGTAACACTGCGAACAATTTTATTTTGGGACTACTCGTGGTTCCTTTCCTGTAAAGCTTGTGAACTGTACAGCTTTCTGTGATGGTCCTGCTGATACCTGTGCTGGTTGTATACATTTAAACTGAGAACAAAACATTCTCCTAGATGTTAGGTTATATGATAAAAGTCTGATCCTTGTATACACAGAGGCACACAGGCACCTGGTAGGACCCCCGTCATATATGAGGTTACAAATCCACAGCAGCCTCACCTCTACCAAGCTACCACATTTGGCAGCTCCTAACACTGAGAATCTGAAACTGACTTTTATATGACCAGTTATTAATTCAGTTGCAGAAACTGAGGATGCATGTGAACAACTTGTGGGAATAGTAAGGCTGAGTACAACAAGGAGATGGGACAAATCATTATCATCACTGATGCAAATAATTGGACACCTTCTAATCCCTGTCATTTCGTAGCATATTGTCCTCAAACATAAACATTTTACTTTTGAAATAACTTTGTCAGTCATTGTAGCCAGTACCAGAAAGAACAAATGTCCTCTACTCACTGATGAATTAATGGAGCCCAGTTCAATACAGCCTATAAAACCACTTAAAATTAAAATGATTACAGGCCTGCTCCTGTATATAATGTAATGATGGATTTAAAGTGGATTTACTGAAGCTGAACCATTGTTTCACAAACCTATGAATGTCTAGTGAGTCTGAATTTCAGCAGGCACTGATTACACTTTCCAAGGCTGAAATAAGGTACCAGAAACAAGCCTGATGGTGTTCCTCGGCCAGTTCTAGCCCTGACACCTAACTTCACATGGCTTTCTATATCCTGAAATCAGATCTAGGTTGTGGCTCATCTCACCTTGTTCAAAAGCAGGTAGAGGCCTTGATGTGATGGATCTGAATTGTAAAGACATACCGGGTCTTAGCTGTGTGACAGCAGGATCCATCAGTTTGGCAAAGATACTACTAAAAAGTTGAAGAATAGCAAAGTATTGTTTTGTGTGACAGCAATACTATTCACAGCTGGTTAGAAGACAAACATGATAAGCAAGGCAAAAATAAAAGAGTGAGAAGCTGCTATTTATCAGATTTGCTTTCTTCTCTGAAGTTCCCTTTTTCCTTGTTCGTATTTTCTCAACCTTGTAAGGTTTTTCAAGGGCACTGTTGTATGGGGCCCTTTTTGAAGGGCTGCATGTCAAAGACAAATGAAGAAGAAGAGAGAGTGCAAGACAGACTTCTTAACACTACCACAAGCTTCTGTGAAGGAAGTCTTGAGCTCAGCAATAACACATTTTCCCATTTTGTTGCTGTTGTTGCTGTTGTTTTTAACTAAGGCAGTGGGAAAGCCTCTTGTAATGTGGACATGACTGAGTGCTCCAGCACAAGGAAGCAATTTTGGGGAGCATATGGATGAGGTCACGAGATTTCTTCATGTCATAGTCTGTGATATTCAGCAGTGAAGTTTGCTAAAAGTTGGCAGTTTCACAAGCTATGAATAAGAAATTTCACTTGCCCACACTGCCACAATATCTGAACAGCCTGTTCTATATATTTCTTCAGTCCTTTGTACTACCAGATGCCATACATATATTATTTCTGCAAAAAATATTTTCTTTTTATAGAGGTGTTTCCCATATTCTGGCAGAGTTAATTGCAATACAACATTCATCATTTATTTAGAACTTGTTTTCCTGTATTTGTATATTTTTTATGTGTATTGCTGATTTAGTTAAAGTGTGATAAAGTCTGCAAATGTGTTCTTTCTTCATCATGTTAGTTTTAGTACTTTTATTTCCATACATATGTAGTTATGGTTAATTTGAGATTTAATTTTTTGTGTGTGTGTGTGTAATAGTTATAACAGACAATATATGTATCAACAAAACTAAAATGGGTTCCAGGGGAAAGATCTTCTAAAATAATAATATGACACGGTAAAATTATTTAAATGTACTTGAAATAGGACATACTTACCAACTTTTTAATTAACTGCTCCAAAAGGGAAGATCCTGTGGCTAATAGATGATGTACTTTGTAATACTTCCTTTTGACTCATTTAACCAGGTTTATTACTCTTATAAAATAGTTTAATTTTATTCTTCCTGTGTTGAAGTAAATGTACATATTCCACCATATATTGAATCATAGAATTTTTATAAATCTGGTTTAAGTAGTATGCTTTTGCCTTTCTGCAGCTTTTCCTACAAAGGTATTTATTGCACCAGATGAATGTACTGCATAATTTGAACGAATGCTTGCCTTCTTCTGCACATTTTGATTACTGAAGGTCTCAAGGACAAATACATGTAGCTGAACTTGGGAAGACTAAGTTACTAATATCTTTTTCTACAACTAGAAAGTTTGCCTTCATATTAAATTCTCTATGAATTCTTATATCTATGGATACCTTTCACATATTAATAACATGTATGTTAATTGCAACTTCTTAAATTAATAATTTATTGGCAGGAATGTCATTTAGGCTAGCAATTTTCACTTAGTATCTATGCCATTAGTATAGAATTAAGAAAACAAAAGCTGTACAGACAATGCACAAGTATTTGTATAAAAACATTAATCTTTGTAACAATTATCCAACATTCAAATTCATTAAGCTATTTTAATTTATTTTTCCTAGAATATGTAGGTTAAACAGTATCACCAGTTTGAGATTTATAAGGAAAGGGGTTTATTATTAAAATATTAATATACTAATTATTAATATTACTGTTAATGATTTAATACGTAGGAAAAAGTATACTTTTTTCTCTTTTTGATATGACTATGTATTTTACTATTAACACAATTAATATTCTAGTATTTATAAAATACTAGAACTTACATTTATAGTTAAGGCCTCAAAATAACCTTTTTGATTTTACCCAAAGACTTAACATCTTTTGATTATTTTCTAAGCAGTAGATCAGAAATACCAAATAAAAATATTACTGAGATCTCCTGCCTGAACCAACCATTATTTTTTAAAGTCAGGAGCTTCCTTTTTTTCCTGTCTGTTGCTGAAAAAGTGTGGTAGATACTCTTAGTATTCATTCTTGCTCTTCAAAATGAGAGCATGAAGACAAAGTCAACAAGGTAAAATAACTAGTTTCAGTTTTGTAAGAGGGGATACTTTGGCTGTCAGCCTAATATGGCAAGCCACCCAAATGTATACATTTGATTTTGTGGATTTTTAACCCCAGAAACTGATTAGCCCTCTAATTTTTTCTAATTTTTTTTTCTTCTTTTTCTTTTTCTTTTTTTTCTTTTTTTCCCATGGAATAAAACTTCAATAACAAAATGCACCAAAAAAAAAATTAAAAAATCTCTTTATAGCCCAGTGATGGCAACAGTTTTTGAATTCCATCTGTTCCAAAATTATTACAATTCTTCCTTCATCCTCATTCAGGCTTTCAACCTATGGGATTTCATACCTATTCTACACCTTGTTTGGTATGTTTCTTCATAAGAGTTCATAACATAATGTGGTCAAGATAGACCCCGAAACTTGTATTCCGGTTTCCGCAATATACTTTATTTTTTCCAAACAGTCTCCAAAATTCTTTCCAGTGAGTCTGGCTTTAAAATGAAGAACATGGGGTCAGGGTCCAAGATGGAAATGCTCATGAGCATTGCATCCAACTGGGAAATAAGCTGGGACAACCAGAGCAGCAACAAATGCTCCTTAGATGCCTCCCAAATGAGACCCAGAAGGTCAGCCACCTCAAGGGTGTGTATGACTATGGTGGTTCCTCTTGCTCCCCACCAGGGAAACCTTGCTCGATTTAGGTCTCATGTGCATGTACACCAAGGCATTTGGCATGGAGAATACACAAGAACTAGAGATCTGAGTGCAGTTGCAGGTCTGTGATCTCATTGAAGTTATGGAGACATGGTGGAATGGCTCACATGACTGGAATGTTGTCATGGATAGCTATATACTTTTTATGAAAAACAGGCCATCAAGATAAGGTGGTTGAGTTGGTCTTTATGTGAGAGAGCAACAGGAATGTATTGCCTTGGTGGGGATGAAAAATATGTTGAAAACTTATGGGTAAGAATTAAGGGGCAGGCTAATATGGGTGACACTGTTGTGGGTGTTTACTACAAGCCACCTGATCAGGAAGAGGAAGTCGATGATGCCTTCTACAGACAGCTGAAATGAGCCTCATGATCACATGCCCTGGTGCTCAAGGGGGACTTCAACAATACTGTTACTTGCTGGAAAGCCAACACAGTGAAGCACACACAGTCCAGGAGGTTCCTCTGGCACAGGTGGTGGAGGAACCAATGAAGAGAGGTGTACTGCTGGACCTTGTACTAACAAACAAAGAAGATCTTGTTGGAGATGTGAAGGCTGGAGTCCGCAATGACCATCTGGTAGACCTCAGTATCCTGTGTGGAAGAATTAGGGCAATAAATCAGATTACAACCTACTTGAGGAGGGATAACTTTGTCTTCTTCAAAGATGCAGATGCAATTGGAGAATTCCTATGGATTAAAGCTCTAGAAGGGAGGTGGACTCAAGACAGCTAATAAATATTCAAGCACCACTTCCTCCAAACTCAAGATCGGTGCATCCCTATGAGTAAAAAATCAAGCAAAGGAGTCAGAAGACCTGCATAGATCAGCAAGAATCTTCTGGAAAAACTCAAATGGAAGAAGGAATTTTACAGAATGTGGAAAAAGGGACTGACTACTTAGGAGGAATATAGGAATATTGTCAGGGTATGTAGGGATACAAAGAGGAAGGCTAAGGCCCTCTTGGAAGTAAATATGGCAAATGACATAAAAGACAACAAGAAGAGCTTCTTCCAGTGCATCAGTAGCAAAAGGGAGACTAGGGGAAAGATGGGCCTGCTTCTGAATGAGGTAGGTGCCCTGGTGATGGAGGATACAGAGAAGGTGGGGTTACTGAATGCCTTCTTTGCTTCAGTGTTTACTGCTAAGACCAGCCCTCAGGAGTCCCAGTGCCTGTAGGCAAGAAAGAAAGTCTGGAGGAAGGAAGACTTTCCCTTGGTTGAGGAGTATTGGGTTAGAGATCATTCAGGCAAACTGGGCACCCACAGATCCATGGGCCCTGATGGGAACCACCCACAAGTGATGAGGGAGCTGGCAGATTCCACTCTATCATTTCTGAAAGATCATGGAGAACAGGAGAGATGCCTAAGGATGAGAGGAAAGCCACTCTAGTCTTCAAAAAGGGCAAGAAGGAGGACACTGGGAATTAAAGTCCAGTCAGCCTCACTGCCTCACCTCCATCCCTGGACGGGTGATGGAACAACTCATTCTGGATGACATCTCTAAGCATGTGGGGGAGAGAAGGTTATCAGGAGTAGTCAACATGGATTCACCAAGAGGAAATCACCATTAGCAAATCTGGCAGCCTTCTATGACGGAGAGACTAGCTGGATAGATGAGGGGAGAGTAGTGGGTCTTGTCTATCTCAGTGTCAGCAAGGCTTTTGACACTGTTTCACATAACATCCTCATAGGTAAGCGTAGGGAGTGTGGATTAGATGAGAGGACAGTGAGGTGGATTGAGAAATAGTTGAATGATGGAGCTCAGATGGTTTGATCAGCAGTGCAGAGTCTAGCTGGAGGCCTGTAGCTAGCAGTGTTTCCCAAGGGTCAGTACTGGGTCCAGTCTTGTTCAACATAACCATGTCATCAATGACCTTGATGAAGGAACAAGTTTGCTGATGATACAAAACTGGGAAGGGTGGCCGATACAACAGAAAAATGTGCTTCCATTCAGTGAGACCTAGACAGGCTGGTGAGGTGAGCAGAAAGGAACCTCTCCAGAGAGAAAGAGTAGGGTCCTGCACCTAGGGAGGAATAACCACATGCACCAAGTACAAGTTAGGGCTTCTGGTCTCCCCCAGTCCAAGAGAGTGACATGACATAGAAAAGACAGAGGTACTGAATTCCTTCTTCACCATAGTCTTCAGTAGTAAAACTGGCCATCAGGATTCCCAGGCCCCATAGAAAAGGGGGAAAGTTTGAAGTAAGGGAGACTTACCATCCCACCAACAGTTCAAGTGATGTGATCCTTTTCAGTGCTGGTGAGGCTACTTGTGGAGGATCAGAAAGATGATCAAGGGACTGAAACATCTCTCCTATGAGAAAAGACTGAAAGCTGGGACTGTTCAGCCCAGAAAAGAGAAGCCTCAGGGAGATCTTATCAATGTTCACAAGTATCTGAAGGGAGTGTGCAAAGAGAATAGAGAGGTTCTTTTCAGTGGTTACAGGATGAGAGGAAATACCCACAAACTGAAACACGAGAGGTTTTTTTCTGAACACTGGAAGACACTTTTTGACTATGAGGGTTATGGAGCCCTGACACTGCTTGCTTAGAGATGTTGCGGAGTCTCCTTGGAGATATTCAAAAGCCACCCGGACATAGTCACTTATATGGCCATTTCAGTACCACATGCTTCTCCTTCTGTCCTTAAGCACTCTGCAAACTTAGGTTTGCTTTATTATTCATCATTCTAGGTTTACTGCTTCCTTTTGCTCTGAATCCTCTTCAGAAATTCCCTGCTAAAAATACAAAAATCTTGATGTGGTATCTTGTCTTTCTCCAAACTGTTTAGTGAGTTTTTTATATATTTCAAGAAATAGAAGAATCTTATATAGGGCTGTATCTTCAGCAGAAATTAATTTCATTTAATCTATTCCTTCTATCACAAACTAGTAGTATTTAAATTTTCAGAGCAAAAGCCATCATTTGGTTTTAAATATCTTCAAAGTGTAAGTTTGGAGGGATGCTTTTAAGGAGAAGAATGCACTATGACTTCTGTGGAATGCAAATATATTGTCTGTAAATAAAGCACAAAAATATACAAATCTCATTTAAACAATTGCTGTGGTGGTTTTACTCATTGTGACTTTTTTTACATATTCAAAAACCTTTGAAAAGGATAAAGTTTTTCTCAACTGGAAGTTTTCAGGAGAAAGAATACAATGCAGGGCCCACTATGCTTACCAGAAAATTGAATTGGAGTCCTGTAGAGGACCTGTTCCACACGTTTGTACAAATCTGTTATTCTACTTTTTGTCATGCTAAAAACTAGAGGACACAGGAAACTGTAAGTTGCACTCTGTATCCTCATATCCTCTCAAGAAGTGATGGAGATAAAATTCACCATAAACAACAGCAAGAAAAGTTAAGAAACGAAATAAAAGCTCTACTGCATGACAAAAAACAGCAGCTTTTTTTTGAAGGAATGAGGTAAAGCAGTGTTATTAACAAAGGTCTGTTTTAATAAACAGGACTGACAAAGATGGAGTCTCCATCAGTGAGAAGAATGGGCAATCTCTGCAGGTGAGGAAGCTGATCAAAATCCAGTGTTAATGGCAAATTCTGTAAAAAAAAATTAAAATTGAACAGAGTAGTATGTTTAGGCAACATTGATTAATAAATAAATAGGTTTAAGGTAAAGGAGGTGTTGAATATAAAGGTGGTTTTCTGTAGAGCTGAGTGAAATAACAGTGATTGAAACTGCTGCTAAGATTCAGTTTCATCTACCAACTTGAAACTTAGCCTATCCATAAAACATTCATTTATTTCCTTTGATCCTTTATACCTCACAAGACAGGCACATCATTTGATATAAGAGCCATGACAGTATTAGCTATTTCTTTTCCTGGTTATAACGACAAGAATATGTGTTGATTTGTGTTTGATGTTTCAAAGAATCACAGAATATTCATGGTTGGAAAGGACCTCCTAGATCACTGAGTCCAACCATACCCATAACAAAAAAAAAACCACCTGAAAAAACCCCACACCACCTAAATACCTAATGTATGTTTATGTAATCCTATATAGTTAAAAATGTGAGTAAAGACAGTGGTCAAACTACCCCATTATTTAGAATAGTTATCTTCTGTGGTCTTCTATTTGGGATAGAAAAGAGTACAGCAGGCTAGTTTTGTTTTGTGGTGCTTTTGTTAAACAATTGGTTGATACCATTGAGTGCCCCCGTAGAAATAGTCAGGAAGTGTCATCCTATGACACATTTCTGCAGTTGTTCTCATGTAGAATATACCCCTGCTGGTTTACAGCTTGGATAGAGAAAGCCTGTTTTTCTGCCTGTTCCAGTGTCATTCCTCCTTCAGATTGTAATAGAATTGCAACGTGTGCCAGTACTTGGTGTTGTGATGAGCTTTGAAGCACAGTTTGTGTATGCCTTGAGGAACTGGAAGATGTAGCCATGTAGAGTCAAGAGCCAAAGAATCTCCTCCTGAAAGCTCTTATATGACTGAGGCTTCTGCTGCAATAAAGTACCGTGTACAAGAGATTATGGAAATGATTTTCCAACCTCTCTTTTGCTACCACTGAAGTATGGTAAATCTTCACTAAATCATCACAAAATCCCATGGTTCGGTCTACAAGAAGAGAACATACTCTTAAATGGTAAAAAAAGAAAAGCTGTACATTCATTAAAATGCAGCACTTGTGGTTATATATTCTAATAATGAGACAGATTAGAGTGCCATACACATAAAAAGCAAGTAATTCTGTTTCTTTGAGACAGAAAAAGGGAATCTGAAGAGAAGCATCCAGTCTCTGAAAACTTCTGCGTTAAAGCTTTTCTTCATTCTGTGATAAACTTGTCCCATGAGGATAACTGTCTCTCACAAAATAATGACTATACTTTCCTTATATATATGGAAATGCTACTAGTGTTGTTACAGAATTACAAAATAATGAAATAATGCATTTCTCCCTCCATCCGTTACTGCCTGTGATGTGATTGCAGAATCACAGTATGGTAGAGGTTGGAAGGGACATCTGGAGATCATCTAGTCCAACCCCCCTGCTAAAGCAGGTTCATCTAGAGCAGGTTTCACAGGAACTTGTCCAAGCTAGTTTTGAATGTTTCCAGAGGAGACTCCACAGCCTCTCTGAGCAGTCTGTTCCAGGGCTCTGTCAACCTCTCAGTAAAAAAGCTTTTCCTGATATTGAGATGGAACTTTCTGTGTTCCAGTCTGTGCCCATTGCCCATTGCCCTGTCACTGGGTACCACTGAAAAGAGTGGTCACAGGAAAGGTTTTGAATATAGAAAACCTTTATGAGTATGTATAGAAATAAGTAAACATTTTTTTTCCCTTCTCTTTCACCATGTCTTTCTCTCTATTTCTTCATCTCTATCCCCCATTGCTTCACATCTCTATGGATATCTGTGAGGCACTAACTACCATAGCATCTGCCTGCCGCACATATATTAACAGATGGCAATTAAGATTGACAGAAAATCTTCATAGAATAATCATTTTTCTAAAATAGTTTTTGAACATTTTTTTTTTTAGTTAAAAGCAATTAGTAACTATTATTTTTCTGAAAATATAATATGAAATATATAAAATTTTCAGCCTTCAGACTCTTGATACATATCCTAAAAACAAAATTCAAAGTAAAAAAGTTTAAAAACTAACATAAGAAAAACAATAATTTACCAACCAGGGAAAGAGGAGAGGAGACGCCTCTCTAAGCACAGATCTCAGAATAGTTCTCCTTTACCCTTTACACAGAGACACAGAAGGAGGTTTTATGTTAGTTAAAATTGATGTCCTGGATAATCTGAATGGAGACTTTAATTTCTACTGTGTTTTCAATTGTGAATGCTGACCTCTGGATGTCCTATATGCTTAATCAATGACATGGGGCATATCTTATTGAAAGACTTTTTTTGTTTGACTTTTTTCAAGATTTTAAGTCTTCATTTCTAACAGTTTGTGTTCTCATTGGTCCTGCCATGTATTGGGGGGGGAACATTAGAAGTAGGAGATATATTGATTCCTCAGATCAGAAGAAAAAGAGATAATTATTAGAGAAGAAAAATGAAATGCAGAATTTGTATTTAATGGTTAAATATTTATCAAATACAATATCACCTTGTTTTTTGTCTTGAGCCATTTCCCACCAGATAAAGTTGAAATATTTCCTTTTATTCCCTGCCTCAGAGCACTTGCATACATTTTCTTCAGAATGACAGGTAGAATCATTTAATACTCCTTAATTTACTTACTTCGACAAGCATTGTTGCAACATATGCATTTTACTAAAAAAGAAAAACAATTCCACACTTACATCAATTTATTATGCTTTATTACTTTCCTAGCCTTTTAAGCTCTGTTATGAGACCTCATCTCTACATTTCCTTGTGAGGGAGTGAGTAAATTAAAATCTCTCCACCGTTGCGCTTGTGAAAGCTGCAGCATTCATTACTAGTGATCACTTTTATGTGGTAAAGAAAATCAATTCAAAATCAAGAATGGAAGGACAAAATACCAAACTAGCAAACAAAGGCTTTGGTTGCTAAAGAATTCAGGTTGAAAGGTTTAGAATTTCATGGTCACTTAGAATGGTTTTTGTTCTGTCATTGAACAATTACTCAGTGAGTCTGAAACTGTTTTTCTCTTAATATAGATCACATAACAAGTTACTTGTGGTTTACTTTCTCTTTCTATTTCAAAGTGACATTTTGCAAAAAGATTTGGATACTTTGAAAACAAATGTCATGCTCCCTCTCTGTCACTTCCTCTCTTTTTCCATCATAATAAATATTTTATAATCACACAAAATATAAGTGCATTGCCTGATGAGTTACAGCCTCTCACTGCTGAAATAGTTCTCATTTGTCCTTGCAAAGTCTGTTTGCAATGCTAAAACCACTGAGATAAATTATTATTAATGTTATGTTGTCTTGACCAATTTTAGAATGAAACTGAATTTAAAAATTGATTAGGAGTTGATTATCTTGCTCAGGGTAGGATGCTTCATTGACAGTTGTTTGTTCAAGTCAGTGTGCAAAAGTTCCATTTTTCTGCCTAGAATAACCAACCATATGGCTGAAGTCATAAAGCAGGACACTTATTTATGCCTCTAGGGATCCCCAGATTGATAATTTATCCATAATCACAGAATCACAGAATTTCTGAGGCTGGAATAGACCTCCAAGATCAGCAGGTCCAGCCTATGACCCAACAATGTGACACCAGCCAGACTATGTCACTAAGCTCCACATCCAATCTTTCCAATGTAAGAAGCTGGATAAAAGAAAAATCTGTTTCCATTTTGGGTTGGTCCTAATCAAGAAGTGACTTTTGAGAGATCAAAATGGCACCAAGTAATATGATGGTGTTACAGATCACTGCTATGAATAATATAATTTCTAAAATGGTATTTCCAGAAGGTTACTATTTCACAAGTTATTTCCACAGGAGATCACGTTTTCACACAGTGAAATCTAAAATCCTTCATGTAAGTGGAAACGTACCAGTGATTTCAGTAAGCAGTAGGTCAGCCATCACCCTTCATTACAATGCCTCTAACAAATAATAACTTCTGTACATATTCTTACACATAAAACCTGGCAGCTTAAGTTTCAAAAAAAATATCAGGAATTAGTTTTTATAGTATCGTTGCATGCAAGTAAATGTCTCCTTAGTTACGTATTGAGATTTAATTTGTAATATGAAAGCTTAAAACCCTTTCTTTACTGAGAAAATATTATCCTTTTTTTGTTGCTTACAAAACAGACAAAATTATAATATGACTATCACTGTGGCCAAGCTGCATCTAATCTCTCTAAAATTGCTTTGTTTATTGAGAAGTTCAAGAACCTCCTTCTTTTATTTAGTTTTCTCAGGTTTTATGTTTGTAATAAAACCTCAGAACACTTGGATTCTATGGTTTGCAGTCTCTTAACCCTGTCTTGTAATATCAACCACAGGAAAATTATAAAACAGCATGTGTGTGTACATAATTAAATATAATTCCCTAACAAGTAAACTACCAGAAAATCACCACTAGCAAATATATCTATGATTACCTTGATCTATATCAAGCTATTACAAGTTGCTATCAGCAATCACTAATATAATGTCAATCAATATTATAGCAATATTGAATAAGAGCAAGATGAAAAAAGGTATATGTGTAACTATAACAGCAAACCCAGTAAGGTATAGTGCAGGTTACTACAAACTTATCATTAGTCAAACTTATCAAAAATATAACAGCAGATACATTTATGACAGGTTACTAATATGGATATATAGTGCCAGTATCAAGAATTAGATTTCAGAAGGAGTCAAACCATCCCAGAGGGGAGGACTAACTTATCCCAGAGAGAGAACCCACCATTCCGGAGGTGAGAAGGACAAACTGTGCTAACATCAAAAGTGAACCCAAAGAAGGATCACAGGACAGCAGGCAGACTCACTTCAGAGATCCTCTGTATCAGCTGGACATGTCTGGTGAGAGTCCAAAATCTTGTACAAAGTTTATGCAGAGAGTTTAGCTTGTGTAGGAAATGAAAGATGTGTGCAGCATGGGAAGTGCCCAGAGACGATTTTTGGATAAAAATTAAAACCTTGTTATAAAGACAAAAGGCAGCATAGGACATCACTACTTTGAATAGCCAACAGATGCTGTTAATTTTGGGGTTTTTTTCACTTGCAGTGATGCTGGTTTCTGTTCTTTCAGACCCTTTTATTTTCTGAGACTGTTTCCACTTTTTCAGACAGTAAGTTGGAATTGCAGTTCCTTGGATTTACATTTATCAATGGTATCTGAGTATGTCTCTGGTTTCTATGTGCCCCAGTTACACTTTAAAGAGACCAGCTGCACTTTTCAAGGATGTCTCTGGTTTCCAGGCCTAGTCCTGTGTTCACATCTCCCAGGATGGCAGGCAACTTCTCTTGTCAGTATTTTTCAGCAGATATTTTCAGTAATTTTCCCCTTCTAATCAGGCCACCTTTATGGTCGCTCACATCAACCACATTTTACACTTTTAGTTATGCCTGCATATAAGTACTTCACTGATCTGCAGTTCAGCATTTTAAGTAGCATTTTACACTTTCATAACCTAACTAACATAGAGCCTTAGGAAGTCTTAGCACATAGTACACAAACCTGTTCTTTGAAAACGTAGACCCAGATTTGTTTTCGAAACACTAGAATTTATGGATTGACTTTTTTTGCATCCTGAAATCAATTTTTTTAAATAAAACATTTCAAACCATAGTCTAACAGGTTGTAATACTTCATTGTGCAAAATAGTAGCATGATTCATTCAGCATATTCCTTCCTGGTATTTGGAGGGTAGGAGTTTGATTTCTTGTTTAATAGATCTTCAATCATTCTGCATATAAGACTTGAAAATTTATTCTCTTTGATGCTATATTAACTTCTTCCAAATGTATCTACTGCTTGTTCTCTGCAAACCTCCTCCCCATTCCTCACAACAAAATTCTCTGTAAACAAGAACTGAAGAGTATATGAAGTGTGCAGCATAACACAGATTAAA
The DNA here is from genome assembly GCA_033439905.1 of Ceryle rudis. Classification (NCBI taxonomy): domain Eukaryota; kingdom Metazoa; phylum Chordata; class Aves; order Coraciiformes; family Cerylidae; genus Ceryle; species Ceryle rudis. The sequence goes on along the minus strand of JAAGNO010003988.1, from coordinate 12,215 downwards.
TGTCTTGTACTGGATATTAGTAAAAATATTCCTCAGAATACCTGAACAACAATATGATGGTCCTCTAGATCCTCCAATATGTGCATGGTAGTTAACAGATTTAAACTTTGGTGAAATACTGACTCATGCCAATAGTTGTTCTATACTCCTCTCTCACAAGAGTTCTCATGGTAAGAAACACGATAAGTCCCAATGCAAAATGCTACCTGAGCATCCAGAATTTGATGACAGGAAAACTACATTAGGACTGAAAAATATGAGCATTTGGGAGAGAAGGAAAAATCCGTCTGGATCAGTAGCAGGCTTAGGAAGAGGGAAAACCTCTACTTTTAAAGGTCCATATCTCACAATAGCTGAGGTTTTGTGAGGATCATTTGTGCCAGCAAATGGTAGCATGTCTCCAAAGAGTATGTCTTCTTGCACTGATTTTGTTATGAGATGAGGTTTCTCAGGGAAGTAGGTGGCCCCAGGTGCCATATTTGAGGGTTTTGAATTATTAAGTCATGAAACATGCTGGAATATCTACTGATATACCCATACCTAGTTAATCTCAAAAGATAATGAGGTTGGGACAATGTATAATCAAACAAGGGCAGCAGGAAGAAGACATCGCAATTAGTGAAGAGTAATTAAACCTGTGAATTAGAAAAAGGAAGGACTTGAATTTAGGTCTCTCAAGGGAGTGACCTAACTATTTTTAAGCTATTGTCTGCCTTGGATTCATGTTCATTCATTACAGGTTTGACCAGGAATCCTATTCCAGTAACGAAAAGCCTATAGGAAGTGTCATCCAGACATGTTTTTGTGACCAGCTTCTTTTTCAGCAAACCAACACTGCTAAGGAGACATTCTCATTTTAAAATATCTAATCAGCTTCATGCACCTTTCCTCCAACCAAGGATGAGTGCACACAAATACAGAGAATGAGTGCTCACAATGGAGGAGCAGTTTTCTGAAGAATTTTTTCTCCTATAGTCATAGAGAATGATGTGAAACATATTTGCTCACAAGCTCTATCTGATGATTATACTGCATCCCTAATAGTAACCGTAGAAGGCATTATATTATTCATACACAAAGTACATTTCTGGTCTCACAGCCTACTAGTATTTGTTTTAAAATACTATTTTCTGAATTATTTAACTTCTGTTGTTATGCTTCATCTTTATTAGTCAACAGAAACAAGTCCAAGGTCTGTCAGTGTCAGTAACAACACAGTAATTTAAGAACCAGGAAATTCATTTTTGAGTCAATAGTATCATGTCAAATCACATCAATGAAAAAGAGCTATGTTCTCATTAATGTTCCTGTTGAACAGAAGGAATCTTGGAACTGATGTGAACCAGCTAGAATTTGACATAAAGCTGTAAGAAGACTAAACATTTCATTCAGGGGCTTAAGATCAGTAACTAATCTATTCCCTGCTGAGTATGGCCCTAATCTTGTATTCTAGGGATGAAGAGGGAGCCTGTTACTCTGTATGTCCTCTCTGGACAAGGTCTTTTACACTCTGTAGTTGCATTAATAATATGTTGTGCATGGGATTTGAGCCACTTCACTCTCCCAGAGCTGATGCACTTTAACACTTAGTCACTTGGAACACAATCTTATCTGAGGTAATTCAGAACATTTTAATTGCAATGAAGCAACTTTATATGAGCCAGACTGGTATAACTAGGCATGATGAAAGAGTATTCACTGCAGAATTAACCTTTTCACACTGCACATTGATTGTCTGAGCTAAAAAGTTTTTATTTTTCTTCTGTCCCATGGTCCTTTTTACTTTCTGACATTTCCACATGTGGACTTTACACTGAGATTCTCTTCAGCTAACACATCAATGGAGAAGAACTGCTCCAGCTTTGAGACAAAAATCCCACACATTTTCTATCTCAGTGATACAAATATATCCTGTAAATCCACATAAAAATTATTTCAAAATTATTATATTTGCAAGAAGAAAAAAATAAATAAATAAATCAAAACTGAGTAGTGGAATTACCATGAGAGACAAACAATTTATCTGATCCTTTGGATTTTGGAGTTACCCGAGTTAGGGTTGAGCAAAACTTTAGGGCTTGGTTTCTGTAGTTGATGATTAATAGATTGTGAATTCCATAATGTGAGACCATGAGATATGCTTTTATGTGATCTTTCTTAATTGGGTATAATTATAAATTTAATTCCCTTAAATGTTGATTCTACCCTAGAAGAAGACTGAGAGTGGCACCTTTACTGCATCTTCCATGTGACTGTGACTATGACTACAACAAATTGGTTTATCTGTGATGTTTTCAAAATTTCTACCCAACATTTCTGAAACTAGATGTTTTTAATAGGAACTGAAATGTTGAAAACATTTATATAAGTGTGTCTACATTACTGTTTTATCTTCTATCAAATATACTCTTGGAAGTAAACTGCTTGCTTTTCCCATTCATCAATATTATAGTACATATTACAGAGCAGTCTCAGAGTGCACTATATGGATTTCCTTTGAATGCAAGTAAATCAGATGTTCTCCAGCAGCACAGATAGAGAGATTCCACTACCCTTATCCATTAAACCAGGCTACAGAAAGCTGTAGTAAAAATCCTCTGAAATTATGATAACATGGATGTCATCATTAGCACTGTTTTGTTCTACAGATATAATTTTATTGGTTGACATTAATTTCCCTCATTGTCAGGTCAGAGGTAAAACAAACAAGCAACTTCTTGATGGACCAGGCTGACTTCAAGGGAATTATAATAGTAACTTTTACATGAATATATGAAGAAAGACATAAGTTTTAGTTGTGGCCATCTCCCAGTAACATACTGGTATAACGCTAGCAACAGATCTTCATCCTTTTATCAGAAATTTGTATCTTTGAATAATCAGAGCAACTTCAAAATACATCCCTAGGGTGACTCTAATTCCCTAACCACCTTTCATTAAATTAAGCAATGCTGTTTCCCAGAATAAAAACAGAAGAAAAGTGGTGGTGTTATTATTGCTGGAAGAAATTATTGTCTCTTCCTTATTCCTTAGAATAACAGAATCATAGAATGTTAGGGGTTGGAAGGGACCTCTGGAGATCGAGTCCAACCCCCCCCCCCCGCCAGAGCAGGATCACCTAAGGCATGCCACCCAGGTGGGTTTTGAAACTTTCTAGAGAAGGAACGTATCTGAACATGTTTGTATACTAGCAAACTTTCTGAAATATTCCATGTTGTATGTGTACTTGTGTGATTGTTATTTTTTTTTTTTTAAAAAAACCCTGTTATTATCTCGTTTACTATTCTGATAGCTCCATACACTTTTTTCCTCCCTGTTTTTATGAAAATGTACCTGAAGTCACTAGTCACTGCCAAAAAAAAGCATGTCTTTATTTTTAAAAATACTTGTGCTAAATCTATTATACAGCTGGGCTCACATCATTCCATCCTTTTATGTAAACCTTGTGGCATTCACACCTTTTCAGACAAAGTCTGTCCAACTCTATAATATATCTTCTAGTGCTAAATCTAACCTTCTCAAAATGTAATCATTTTTACTTCTTTTGAAGAATGACATTTGCAAGAGTTTGCTATCCTTAAGAAAATTTACTTTTTAAAAATACCCATTTCATTATTATATACAGGAAATTCAGTAACCAAATACTATTCATATAGTACCTATAGACTTTGAAGTAATTGATTAAAAAAAATGACTATAAAGTTAGTTTGGCCCACTTGGTACCTTGCAGTTATCTGGGCATTTTATTTTTATGATGTAGATAATCCAGTTACAATCCTTTTTGTGAAGGTAGAAACATGGAGAATTCTTCCTCAGGTTGCCTCATCTCTTAGAGAATGAGATTTTTTTTCTCAGTAGAAGAGAAGTAATAGCAAATCACTAACACAGATGGGAGATTTTTTAATTAAATGCCTTTTCATCAAAATATGCTAAGGCTAAGATATTGAGCTTTCAAAGCTCATGATACTCAGCAAGGTTTCAGACAGAAGTGTCTGAGGCCCAAAGTATAATTCTTATGTCACTTCTCCATAGAGAACTTTTCCATTTTATGAAAGCATTGAAATATTGGGGGCTTTTGTTCAAAGAAAAATAAAAATGCAGAAAAGCAACAATTTCTTGAAACAGTGAAAGGAAAAAAAAGTTTAATTCCCTGGCCAATGCTATGTAATTCACTTAATAATGCTCTTTGATCCAAGGATAACATTTCTATATAGGGATTAGATCATTCGATTACGTTGGATTGCTATAATTTTTCATTCTGTTGTCAAGCACCCTTCACACAAACCATTTTAGGAGAAAACTAGAGTCTAGAGCTGTCTGAAATAACTAGTACAGCAAAGCTGAGTAACAGATTCAAAACAGGCTTAATTTCCTCTCTCTTTCAGACCTTCAAAACTAAATAGGCATATGACCAGACATAATTTCACTGTGAAGATCCATCTGTGTGGTAGACCTTTAATGTTGATATTACAACAGTAACTTGAAAGATTTAACTCTAAAATGTATATGTTTATTGTTACTTTTTAAAAGGGAAAAATGGCAATTTTTTGCTAATAAATATACATAAAAATCACCTACATCAGAAATTATCAGAGTAAATACAATTAAAATGTTATTATCTTTCAACAGATATAACAACAGACCACTGCATAAAATGCAGTTCATTAGAGAAAACAACTTCTTCATTGCCAAGTCACCTGCAAAACTACAATACACATTATAAAAGAGTTACATTTTTTTTCTGTAAAAATGATTATAGCTATTTCCACACCAACTGTTCAATGCCTTCCTTTCTAGCAAATTGATTGTAGTCATATTGTTAAAGCCTTCACTTTTCCAAATTAACATATGTAAATGCTGAACTCCCCTTCCCCAAATAGCATCTCTATTTACTTATTACTGGTTTTGTAGCATCCAGAGATTGACATAAAAGTGGAGATTCTACTAGATTTGTTTTTGCAGCAATACACAGGAAAATATGTCTCCTGCTTCAAAGGGCACAGCACATGTTGGAAGAGTAGAAGTTAATAGAATAACAGTAGATCTGAACAAGCAATAGGATTGGCTATATAGTCATGTGCATGTGTGTTGGTTAGTTAAACACACTTTGATGGTCCTCATGCCACCAGGAAAACAGCAGTTGTACACACATGCATACATATGTGTATATATAGAGAGACAGTTCTATGTATAGATACACAGTCTACTGGGTTTTTTGGCTGGCAACTATAATTATGTATCATTCATACATGTCAAGTATGAACAGAATAAAGAGCAGAGACCTCACTGAGAAGAGGATTTCATGCAAAATTAGCCTTGGACTGAGGAGGTAAGATCAAGTGACACAGGCTAACAGCATGCATCAGTACTGCAATTTTAATAGCTGGATTTAGTGGGCTGTATAGGCTAGTTAGGCTAGTACACAGAAGAAGAAAAAAGAAGGCAAAGTTAAGATCTGGGCAGCGGCCATTTGTTCACATGGCTGTTATTGTTTGCTCTGAGTAAGAAAAGTCAATATGTAGAAATGCTGTCTTCAAAACATCCAACACTTCACACACTGTGTGTGAACCAACAGAGCAGGAGCCAAAGGGCTGGATGATCAGGAACAATGATGTTGTCAGTAATAATCCCCCCCCCCAAAAAAAATAAAAAGTAAATGAGATTTTGTTTTTTATAAAGACCATCAGTGGTTTCTTTTTGACCATGTTCAATTTAACTTCCCAAAGAATTCTCCAGAAGTAGGCATAAAAAAGATGGATGGATTAGATAGAGGAGGGGTGTATAAAACAGGAGGGTTCAGAGTTGTAGAAACTACTGAAAAGGTGAGAAAGGCAGTATCAGTATTCTCACAGCATGCAGCAGCAGACAGAAAGACTGGAAGGGAGGACTTGCATCAGATATACCAATGAGATACACAAATTTTGGGGTTTTTTAATGAAAATAAAATTGTAATATATGGTTGCATTAAGGAAAAAAACTGCTTCTGATGTGATCAATGTTTCTCTATTGTGAGCTCAGAGATAAAGGATACCTTGCATATGTGTCCATGGTGCATGCAGGCACATAAGTTGTGTGATTCCTTAATGTTCCCATAAATACTTTTCTAATGTTTTATTTTTTTAAGAAATTTTCTAAACTCAAATTTACATGTTAGTATGTATGCATTTGAATTTAGAGCTGATTGGAAGTTACTTAGATAACTCTAATTTTATTTCATCTAATAGCACTATTGACATGACGCAGGTGTAACAAAAAAACTGATTACTTTTACATCTGTATATCTTAGTTCAAAACTGAATAAATGAAACAAATGTAATTGGTAGGTTTTGGTATTGCTCAGCATAAAAATCCTTTGTCAGTCATATTGGTCAAAATGTGCTTTATGGAAAATGCCATTTATTGCTAGTCAAATATTCTGTGCCTTGTAAAATCTTCAGGACAGCACTGAAAAATTCAAAGATACACTGTAGCACTCACCCACTGGGTTCCTTTTGTTCAGGGATTCACAGAGAAACTCCCTGAGCAGAATATATCTAACCTGAGAGTACAGAAAATTTCATACAGCTAAACTAAGGATTAATATGCTGACCCGCTGCCAGTGAGATATCCAGAGAGCCTTTGATAGCCAGGAAGTCACCTGGGAAAGCATTTCTGTTTCCACTTGTAATGTACTGAGACTTGGTGGTGCTAAATTGCAAACTTGAAATTTTAAATTTCTTTTTACACCGTATGTTTCGTGTCTGTATTTTCCCTCTTGAATCCTTGAGCTCCTAACTACTGTCTCAGCAATTACATTTATCTGTGGTTTTGTCTTTTTCTATTATGCAAGGCTTCAACTTGTACACCTCACACTGTGTGGTGGGCTGACCCCGGCTGGACAACAGGTGCCCATCAAAGATGCTCTATCACTTCCCTTCTCAGCTTCTCACACTCTTCCTCTGATCCAGTGTGAGTTCTCTCTGAGAGCCTGCAGTTCTTCATGAACTATTTTAGAGTGGGTCCCTTCCATGAGGTGTAGTCCTTCAGGAACTAACTGTTCCAGTGTGGGTCCCCCATGGAGTCACAAGTCCTGACAGCAAATCTACTTCAGCCTCTCTCCACAGGTCCACAGGAATTGCCAGGAGCCTGCTCCAGCACAAGCTTCCCATTTGGTCACATCCTCCTTCAGGTGCATCCACCTACTCCAGCATGGGGTCCTCCACAGGCTGCAAGTGGAATTCTGCTCCACTGTGGACCTCCATAGGCTGCAGGGGGACAGCATGCCTCACTGTGGTCTTCACCACAGCATACAGGGGAATGTCTGCTCCAGTGCTTCTCCTTCCTTCTTCACTGACCTTGGTGTCTGTAGAGTTGTTTCTCTCACATATTCTCACTCCTCTCTTTGGCTGCAGATGTGCAGGTTTGTACCCTCCTTTTTAAATATGTTGTCACAGATGCCCAACTACTGCCACTGACGCACTTGGCTTTGATCAGCTCTGGTTCTGTCCTGGAGCCTGTTGGAACTGTCTCTATTGGACGTGTAGCTCCTCTGCTACCAAAAACTTGCCATACAAAATAAACACACACTGTAACAATAATTTTCTTAGTAAATCTGAGTTCAGGTCACAGAGATATATGGCATCAAATAAAACTTTGGATCAAAGAAAACTGAATTACAGGAATAAAGATTACATCAAGGTTTTCTAGACATCAGAAAATGGGATTTTTGCTAAAACCAATATTTTCTTAAATTGAAATTTCCTTTTCTCATATTTTTTGTTGGTTTTCACTACAAAAAGAAAGCCAGTGTCTTTCTACAGCTGTAAGTTCATTTTACCTGAAATAAAACTTCTTCAAGTTCCAAATTGTTTTCTCCTCCATTTTTAAATTTTGCTGTTCATGTACCTTCCTCAAATCCATTACATTCTGTGTTATGAACAGATTTATGGCCAATTCCAATCTTGAATTCTTATTAGTTCAGGTATAAGCAGCATATGATGAAAAACATTTGATCTGCCTGTTCATAATGACAAGTTTCTAAACAGATTCAAGGAACTTATTTAGGACTTCGTACTATTTTACCAATCTTCTGGATATTTCTGTCCCCTTCTGGCAAAGTTGCTCTTGTTTACTTGCTTTCTTTCAGATGTCTTCCCTCCAGTTTTGCATTCTACTTTTCTTAAAAATCATACAAGAAAAAAAATAGCCCCCACTTTTTTGTTTCCATGTTTTCTACTGGGAAATATTATGTCTTGTGCACTGTCTAGCTCTGCCAGCTATGTGGAAGATACAGGTGCATATAAAACAGTTCTAACCTAACTGCAGAGTTAGTGCTTCTCTTCATATTTGTCTTGAACTTGAGGCTGAATGTGTTGCGTTTTATTCCTGTTCCAAAATGGGGTTTGTTACAGAACTACAAAGAAATTTTAGAGAAACCACATAGCACAGTTACAATATTTACTAAGTCCATTGATTGCTTAAGTGTGGTTATGTGTATGTTGTTTAAATAATTAAATATATATTTAGAGAGAACAGTGATTCAGAGACATTGTACATTATCTTTGGTGTTTTGTTTGAAAATGATTTTATATTTGCAGACCATGTGAGAGGTAACCAGCATATCTGAAGTCCCCTTGGCAGAGGTGAAAACAAAAAGTGTCAATTCAGTTATGTTATTTTTAGGCATTAACTCAAGAAGAACAGAGTTGCACCTCCCAAAAGACTCTTATAACGTCTGTGTGCAGGTAACCCTAGGAGAGAAGATTGCATTAAGAGATGTAATCATTTGAACAGTGTCTTAAAGGTCATTCCTGCCATTTACACAGTCTCATGCTACCTCTGTATTGTCAAAGTTCGTATATTCACTTATTAATGTAATTATCCAGGAGAGAGTACATTTTAACATTAAGGCACTAAATTTGGAGAAAAGGTAAAACTGTTTCAGTTGGCATTAAAAGGTGAAAAGGAGCATAGGTTATTACACAGTTACCAGCCTCTTCCAGCTACCCAACCATTCTACATCTACCCACACCATACTGATGGCAACCCTTACTGCATATTTATGTATTTTCTTCTAAATGCAAATTTATATGTAGTTTCAGGTAATTTAAGGAAGCAAGTGTTTGTTATGCCAAATTTCTTTCCATGCTTTGTCACTGGATCTCAAGAAACTAGGTATGTGTCTATGTCAGATCTAATGGAAGGAATATATCAAATTAATTTTCAATAAGAGCTAGAGAATTTGAGTATCTCAAATTTAAAATTCTTGACAAAGATATTTTGAAAGAAAATCAAGAGTTTTGTATTTGTAAAATTGTATTACTTATTTCAAAGCCAGCTTCCAAGGGCTAAGGTAAGTAGAACAGTAGAGATACCTGTCTCTTTATCAGCTTCATTGTTACATAAACAAATATTTAGAATATAAATTGATTGATTAACTTAGTCACTTTTCTTATAGTACAAAAATTTGAGAAAAGTTGTTTTCATTTATTGCTCAGAGCAAAATAAATCATTATTAGGCTGTTGGCATGTCACTTATTAATAATGGCAAATAGATTTTTCAGGAATTTATTTGGTTGTTTCTGACAATTAAGTTTCTAATGTAAATATGCATATTTAAACTCGTAAAGCAGTTCTACCTGTGTATTTTCATATGCTACTTTAAGTAAACTCTTTCTATGAACTTGCAAGTTTTTTGTAAATGCAAACACTGTTTATAAATACTATCTTTGTAAACCTGGTTTGAAAAATTGAGCAACATTCATGAGTGGTTTCCCACACTTCAAACTTATAAAACCAAAGCTATTCACCAAACTGTTGAATCTTACTTGTAATGCTTACCTTCCAAACTACTACTGTAGTTAAATCAGTCACATTTTCTCTTCTATGCAAAAGTGTTATGGAAAGGAAAGAAAATCATCAGGATTACAGTAACAAGGGTTTGGTAAAACAACACAGGCTTTTCCAAATACTGTGAGAACTTCCACTAGCCTACTTCATTAAATCAAATTATTTTGTAGAAGGCAATAATGATAATTTCTGGAAATATGGTTACCTTTTATGCATAATAGGCTTTACTTTCTTCTGCCCAGAATGCAATCACCAAAACTTGTGAGTTTTAGTGATTGTTACCCCTGGCAGTGGAAGGAACAGTGTAAAGCTATATGGAGGTGAAATAACAGCATAAAGCCAGAAAATATCTCAAGATAACTTGTATCACTTGATAAAGTACACCACGTTATAACAGCCAAACACAATTTTTCAAAGCAATGTCAGCTATAAGAAAGACCTTTCAGGCAGTCTAAGTTTCCTAATGCACATCTCTCAAAACATTGTAGCCTCTAAGCTCTTCAGATATATTACAGTTTTTTTGTGTGTCAGGACATAGTAAAGTGTTATCATGCCTTGATTACAGATGCTATGGAAAAACGGGAAGGGAAAACTACAACAAAGTGCTTAAAATAGCATGTTGCAGAAAATGTTGCATTAATGTTCACTGCCCAAATAATAATGTTCTTCTGTTTACTGCTGCAAAATTAAAAAAAAAAATTAAAAAAAAAAAAAAATAAAAATCCAGTTTGGATCCAGGTAGAGTAAACTCAGATCTTCTGTATGGAAATGACCTGGATAACACATATATACAAATGTCTCTAATAGGACACATTCCCTGCATCAGAGAACCCTTACATTCCATATATACATGTATATTCCATATACAAACCCAAAACTATTAGGAGCAATCTGTGGTATCCCCAAGGATTAATCTTGAAGTTGGAAGATGTGTATGTGAAATTCTTCAAAATTTCCCAAGATTTACTATTGATTTACATTGAGGATGCTGGGCTGATGTTTTAGCCATTACACTGTTATAAAAGGCTGTCTCAGATTTATTTTTCTTCCATAAATATCTTAAATAGACTGAAATCTCAGGTCGCAGTAAAGAAAATGTGCAGCTGTGTTTCAAGTCCATCCCTAAATGATGTCTCTTGAGTGACACAAGCGGTAGTTGGCAGAGGAAGAAGATGGAAGCGCAGACCAGATTCTTTAGGTCCAAAGTCTATCCCTCCTGTCTGCTTTAAGTCTCAGTTGTCCTATTGCTCTTTATTCCTGATTTTGGACACCTTTAGCATTCTGGAACTGATTTTATGTTCCAGCTCTGTTTTTCTGCAGCCTGATTTTTATCTTTGTTTCTTGATTTGTTTTCATTTCTAATAATCTTCACAAACTTCTTAGTATTCCTCTCCTGCACGACTCCAGTATTTTGACAATATTTATTTCCTCTGGGGATTTCCTGCTGGTTCCAATACAGCAAGAAAAGAAATCAGTCTATGTTACCACACTGGTAATCTCACAATCTGCACCATAAAGCTTTTGACCTTATGCAACAAGGATTTTACATACAGTTAGAGAACTTAAACATATGAAGCCTAAGTTTATCTTCAAAATAACCAGAGGACTTAGACATTTAGAGAAAAGAGTAAGTACCACAGACTACAGTTTTGGGGGCAGCAGGCTGGAGATTGGTCAGATTTGCAAATTAGATAAAAAGAAAGATAATAAATATAGGAATCCTTTACTGAACTGAACTTCCAGTCCCCATATGGCTTTATTTTGCAATAGTCACTGGCTGATCATAGTCAGGTTTTTTCCAAGGTAATTAAAATACTGAGCAAATTAATTTACCTGTGTGAGTATAGAGAACTCTGCAGTGGTGTATCTTATTGCTCCCACCAATACCAGGTGGATGATCTTTTTTTCATATTAAACCATAGAAACTGAAAAAGAGCTTCCAACTTATTAATTTATTAATGTGGAAGAACTTAATTTCATTACTGAATGGAAAACCGTATCTATAACTGACCACTATGCAGTTCTTCCTGTGGAAAGAGAGTATTACTTTCCATTTATACGACTCCTGTTGCTAATATCTGAGACTGTTGCAGCCTTAAAAATGCACAGTTCATTCTGCAGATGGTGATAGCTCTACTAACACATCTATTGTTAGTTTGAAAGTCAAGTGATGATATGTGTAGGTGTACGTGTGGGAGCAGTGCAAAGAATTACAAGGATTTTCTCCCACACTAACAATCCACATGGAAAAGAGGGCCTTATGAAACCATGTTCTGTTCCTCTGGTATTTTTAATCAGTCTGATATTTCATTAGAATAGCATTTTACTTCACATCTTGTCATTTTTCTATCTAAGGAGTATCATTTTAAATTTAATAAAAAATCTTT